>JBBPSI010000312.1:0-25254 GCA_038093515.1 Butyriboletus loyo
ATGAATAGGACTATTGACCTTGGCTCGATTGGTATGGTAGTCTCAACGTTCTGTTCAAGGAATCTGACACGGGTGTGCACAGGCATCGTTCCTTCTGTTACTGGCGGTGAACTGTTCTTCCATCCTCGATATAACCCTGCACGTGATCAAATCGTACTGGCCTCTCAACTCCGGAGGTTGGTGACGCGAACGACCGCATTCGGCTGTGTAATGCGCATTCGTTGTTCTCATGGTAATGTCCCATGTCTTCGACTTACTTCACGCTTCCATCCCGTTTTTCCAAGGTTTGCGGGTATCAAGATACTATGGGAATTTTCAAGAACGCTTACCCACGGACCTGGCCCTTGGTGTTCTTGATTCCGACAAGGCCGTGTCCGCACTAATCGAACATTCTCGGACGTTAGATGAACGCCAATACGCGTACTTGCAGTGCGCGGTCCTGTATACGTCCATTGATGGCCAACGCCGAGTGCGAACATGTAATCTCGCTCTGCAAGTGGTATCGTTGGCTGGAAACGTATTCCGCTATGCCGACATGGACGCTGTGGTGTGCCATCTTGTCCGAGATGGTGAGTCGTTACTGTCAGCCCTGACGATAGTTCGTTACTTACTTTCGGGCAGCAATGGCGAGCTTGTCTTTACGACGAATGGCTCAAATTAGAGAAGACCTGACAGATAAATGTTCATCGATTTTACTTGCATACAGGCGGAACTGTGCGGCGGCTACGGCACAATCACAAGTGAGCGGGTCGAGTCTTCGTTCCTGTGCGCTTCTGAGACAGCTCACAGTTGATAATACCGGAAGCCTTCCGAGCGCTCCCACTCTACACTCTAGCAATAACCAAGTCCAAACCCCTAAAAGGCTTGTCTTTATGGCTGTTGAGTGGATTTCGGCTGATAATGCGTGTAGGACGTAATGTTTCCGCGGACGTTCGAAATTACTATTCTCAGAAGATCCTTTCGATGAGTGTCCGCAACACGATGCAGCACCTCTATCCCCGTCTTCTAGCTCTCCATGACTTGGACAAGAACGCAGCACTTCCCGACGCCACGACTGGCCAGGTCTCTTTGCCGTCACTTATGCGAGACAGTCACATGTTCATGGAGGGTCATGGCGTCTATCTCATAGGTATCTCGGAGAAGCTATCTGCGATTGGAAATGATACCAACTCATGGTTAATTGATAGACAACGAGGAATTTATGATCTTCTGGGTGGGAGGATGTGTCTCACCTCAGATACTCCTGGACCTGTTCGGCGTTGATGATATAGTCGCCTTGGATCCGAGCCATCTGGTCAGTTTTGTAATGACATAACGCACGATTACTCTCAATGCTATTTATGCAGACGGAGCTCCCTATTCTGGACACGCGGCTGTCCCAACAGGTCCAGTATATCCTCGGTCACCGCTATGGCCAACGTGGATGCGTTCCAAAGATGCTTGTAGTCCGTCAGAATATGGACGGGATGGAAATAGAGTTTAGCGACATGCTAGTCGAGGACCAGAACAACGGTGCGATGTCGTATGTTGACTGTATGTCGCCTTATTACGCGGTAGACCGGCTCTCCCTAAAGTCAACTGATCCGATTTCCGCAGACCTCTGCCTCGTTCATAAACAAATCAATGCTGTGGTGCGCAATGCCTCCATGTTTTGCCATTACGCCAATGTCTAATTCGGACAACTCTAGCTCACGAACGGTGGTTCGCTTTCTTCCGGCACCAGCCTCCGAACATCGCCTTGGTAGAACGGACGATTGTTATTTAGTTAGACCCTCGACCTTTCGCCATACGCTCTTCTTGTCGTAATCGACGTAATCGTGGCATGGTTTGCTGTAACATCTAGAACGCATCATTACTCATCGCGTGGGTGTCTTTCCAGAGTGCATTGTGGCCCTGTGGGTGACCACCAGATGGTTGCAAGTGGGGACTATGTGTAGTAAGGGCGGATGTCCGTTAATGAGCTGCAAGCACCCACTGGACGGGCTTCTGGGAACTCAAGATCACTTCATTTATAAACGATAATGCGGTCGTAGGATATTGCTGGGACTGAAGTTGCGGGGCGCACAATGAGCGCTGCCCCGCGAGACGCCTGCAATGCCCTCCGGCATGGGTGAGGATTCTAGCGTATGCCTGCGGGACCGATACCCTAGGCCGACGCGCGCCTCCGGGCTCAGCTGGAACGATTAAAGCCAAAGTCCCGAATAGTTAGCTCGATAGCTTGCCCAGACTCACGGAGCGACATTTCCAGAAAAAAAAGGCTAGCTTTCCTTGGTGCAAAGACTGAAAACGGTATCCGGTAATTATCCCCTACAAGGTTTTATGAATCTGGGAACAGCGTTGTTCTTAACGGTACGTTGTCAGCCAAAGAGTTGGCATGTGGATGTCATCTCCATGCCGGCCACGCTAGCGACCGAGAGGACCAAAAACCCCTAACATCATCTCACGCTCATCATCGTTCTTTTTTTTTGAATCAACTGGGGATTTTTAGCGAGACGCTTGATGGCATCCAAACTCACCTGTGTGACGACGACGTACATTCCTGTGTGACCGGGTTACGCCAGATGGATCACAAAACGTCCAAGCTGTCGGAAGCCCTCGGTGCATGTGTACGTTGAAACTCAGGGATGGGATGGGAACTGATCTAAAAGAATTTGAAGCAGACACACGATCGCTATCTTTGGATGGAAGAGACAATAAATAACGCAAAGATCAATTTCATGGCTAGATGGTTGGCACCTCGGCCATTCCCAGCGGTCGGTGTCGAGAACGTGCTGACAATGTGGGCAGGGTTTGTCATCAACACATATTCATATTCACATCGCTCCGCCTTGAATCGTAGTGGCGAGTGACACACAAAAAAGTCACAGAGACGGAAACCATGGAATGTTCGCGGGATCAGATCCATCCTTCCATTCTGACGCCTAGGAAGCACGAATGCAGGCAGTATACGTGATCGAGAAAGGAGCGCACCGTTGGCCCGAGTACTGTAGATGTGAGATTCGAGTTCACAACGTGTAGGGAGGACGTATGAGGATCCTTCTTGAGGAACCCCTGTCAGGGAGCGTTCAGATCTTGGAGGTGCTACACAATACATGACGGGCTGGTGATACTGTATGCATTTGGCTCCATGACTGTGTTCACGAGCTTGTCTCTCCCGGAGCTACGTGTACCCACACATCTGCATCAGCGCTGATCGATAGTGTTTGAGGGTGTGCATGGCTACCAATTTGGGAGCACGGTCGGACCGCGACGGGGGGTGTCCTGTGCTGCCCTATGCACCCGACGGATAACTGTCGTACGCAGATCAGGGTCGCGGTATCCAGGGTAGTTACTTGGGAGCCTGGATTGACGGAACAAATGTAATACCACTCGACTTGTGATGACTGGATACATCCCACCACAGGACTGAGTGCTGAGTACGAGTGCCGCGGACAAGGGTGTTGCCACGTCGCACGCGTTCACCGCGGCCGCATGTTGGAGCTTTGATGTCTCTATCGTTGCCACCAGGCATGTATTTGAAAGCCTACCAAGCACTGGCACGTCTGTCTTGCTCCGTTCCGATCCGAGTAACAAATGAAAAAAAGACCCTGGCGAATCCACGAAGGGATGTGTTGCATTGGAGTAGGCCACAGACGGCCGACGGAGGCGAGGCAGGGAAAGAGTGTCGTAAGTGTCCAGATAGCGGCGACATTGGCTGGGCGACGTCGCCCGTATGGCAGTGTTCTCACGGACGACCGAGTGCATATGCGGTTCGGACGGGGGAGGCTCTCCGCGGCAGGACGAGAGAGAATGGGAGTCGTCGAGCTATGCTCGTCCGCCGTGGGGGGAGGGGGGGTGCACTGGCGTGCGTTGCACGGTAGACTTCTTGGCTGGCACGTTTTGATAGCACGACGGCAACACTGGGGCATTCTCATGCGATGGGGCTCTGGGACAACCTGAAGCGGGGTCACAGAGAAGCTGAGACGCCGAAGTGGGCGCGGTGGATAGCAACCGACTTCGATGCGGAGCCAGTAGTACTGCAGTCGCGGAAGTTGAAGTTGCTCGAGGCGTTCCACCTCATCTATTACCGAACAAATGGAGAATGATCAGCGAGACACTAGGACGGGACGGGGGAGTGGTGTACTACTGGATGCACGGTACGCTATCGGTGGAGAGGGTTTGTTCCGTGAGTGGCCTTCTGTGCGCTCTCATCTCGTTTTACCAGATCTCACTTCATTCAAGTCCGCAAACGGCGCAGTGATTTCCGCGGACCGTACGTTTCAACGTGTTATTTCGAGTATTAGACTAATCGGTTGCGTAGGCCTCCTCTCCTCGACTTGCCTTTTTGTACGACTCCCGCAGTCATGTATCCGAAGCGGCCCTTTTCAATTTCGTCAGCGTGGCAGAGTCACTCGGGCGGGTCGTGTGGTCTCGTTCCCCGCACGGTGGATCGAGAACTGTCCCAGGACCCCCCCGCGGATCCTTGCCTACGGTTTCTCTCCTCCTGCCTATATGTATCATCCCTCTGATCGGAACGTGTGCTCTCTCCCTCTCTCCCCGTCCCTTGCTCTTATCCAATCTCTCCCCCCCCTACCTCCTTCTCGCGTGCGCACGCTTTCATGATCCATCCTGGGCTTCTTATACACTAGGTTCTCACTTCCGCTCCATCTTCGCATCTCTCATGAGTTCCTCACCCACTCATACTCTGTCGCAATGTGCGACCGTGAACAACAGCGCAGACGCGCTCAACGAGGAGAAGGCCGTGCTCGCTTGTCCCCCTACCTCCTCATCCCGGCCCTCGGGAGACGGTTTCATTAACGCTCAGTCAGATACCGTTCCTCAAAATCATCAGCCCGCAGTCGTCGTCTCCCGTCGTCGCTTCTTCTTGATCATGGCCAGCTTGTGGATCGGTAACTTTACCGCCTACTTCAATGAAACAACCTCGACCACCGCCATGCATGTCATAAGTGCCAACTTCAACGATCTCGCTAACCAGAACTGGCTCGCAACCGCATACCTCTTGGGCTTTACCGTCACGCAAACTCTACTCGGAAAATTCAGCGATGTCTTTGGTCGCGCTCAAGTTTTGCTCGGCACGATGCTTATTTTTGGAGCTGGGACTCTGTGGTGCGGGCTAGCCACGGTGCGTCTTTTTCGGTTTGGTGCCGTGGAACGTTTTGTTTGACACGCATGGTCCCAGTCCATGAATTCCTTGATCGCGGCGCGTCTTCTTCAGGGCATCGGCGCAGCCGGGAGACAATCTGTTGGAGTAATCATCATCTTGGATTTGACAACGGCTGACACACGAGGGTTATGGCTTGGTTTCTTCAATCTCGCCTCCGCCGCTGGACTGGCAATAGGGCCAGTCCTGGGTGCGGTCATTTCCGTCGACACTAATTGGAGGTGGCTGTTTTGGATAACTTTGATGCTCATCGGCGTGACTCTCGTTATCGGCTCAATGAGCCTTCGCTATCCTGTCCCCCATCGACAGCAGCGCGTCGGCATCCTTGCGCAACTGCGCGAGGTGGACTACGTTGGTGGTGCCCTAGCTGTCGCGATATCCAGCATGATCTGTATCGCGATAGAGATGGGTAACAAACTGTTTCCCTGGAATGTAAGTATCTCCCGTCCAAGGGCTGGACACTCATCGATATTTTCGTCAGTCCGCACCCATAATTTCTCTATTTGTCGTTGGGGGATGTCTCATCCCTGTATTTGTCTACTACGAACTCAAAGTGGCCCAGCAACCCGTCGTCGACATCAACCTGTTCAAGATACCAAACATTCCCATTGCATGTCTCATCAACTTTCTCACCGGCGCGGGGTACTTTGGGTCTGTCTTCTTCCTACCCCGTTTCTTCATCGACGTCAAAGGCTCCAGCTTGGTGATGTCAGGAATCCAAATGTTTGGACTGATCCTAAGTCTGGGTGCTTCGTCGGTCCTCGGTGCCAATCTCGTATCGTTCACTGGTCAAGTACGACTCATAGGAGTCGTCGGCGGGCTTTTATATGCGTTGGGCAGTGCCTTGATGCTCGATGTGGGGCGTTATACGCCAGTCGCACGTACCATCGGATACTCGGTACTCACCGGCATAGCGTCCGGACTTCTTTACCAACCTTCGCTAGTGGTTGGACCCATGTCCGTCAAGCCGCACCAGATCGCTGGTATCAGTGGTTTCTTGTCGTTTCTCCGGACACTGGGCGGAACGTTCGCGACGGCACTTCTCACTGCGGTATATGAGACCAGCTTCACAAATTCTCTCCAAGGACAACTCCCTGCTTCACTCGTAGACCAGGGCTTGGGGCTAGCGGACGACCACGCCCGGTATCCCCAGTACGAAAATCAGATTCTCGATGCTCTCGTCAAAGCATATCACCTCGGCACGATTCCTGCCATCTGTTTCGGCGCTGTATACGCCGTTGCAGTGGTCATGCTTCAAAACGTGGACTTCATACCCGCTTGGAAACGAAGACGGATAGCAGCGAGACAGGCCCTCGAAAAGGCCTGACGATTCATTTTTGACGATTTGATAGCGTTTCGTTTTGCATATTTTATTTGCGGAACTAGTTCCCTTCCCCCTTCCGCTGTCACGGTTTGCAACCTCTATTTTTTTTTTTTTTGCTTGACGTTCTCGATTCAGCTGTCCCTTACATGTGACTCGCAATGGATTCTAAGCATGGCTGATACAATCCCCCTCAGCCCCCCTTTTTTTCCTCCCTCGCATGGTGTGGAATTTTCCCATTGGACAGAAACCCATCCACGATCAGCGAGATAGACTAATTTATCAACACCGCTGTATAATTTGACAAAGCTAGTTGGCATGGCATTTTTTTGACCTTGCCCTGAGCAAAAAAAAGGTCCTCATTGATATCGCACTTCGCAACTGGCAGACGTAACGCGCGTGGTTAGATACGATCAGGTCCATGGTAATTTCCGCTTGGGACACGTATTAGATTCGATCGAAGCAGATGGCAGATGGGCCCCCCCCTAACCACACACCAACGAAGGGATCCGTGGTTTCGATCTGGCTGCCCGTTTGCGTTTGTTCGCGTATGAACGACCCACTTTGACAACGAATGCCTGCAGTCGTGGCGCCTGTCGGCGAGTGATCTTGTCATTCATGGTACAGGGTTGCACTGGTCCCCACAAACGCCTGCAGCAAACAGGGTCGACTCAGATGGGGAGGGAGGTCGATCAGATCCACCGCCATCGAGGTCGCGAGAATATTAATGTGACGGCAGGTGCGAGTTGAACTTGATGTGGAAATAAATCTTCAGGCTGTGCTCCTATGGGCGACTCCGAGACCACGATATCGATATCCACGCCCGCTGCTCAGTAGCCTTTGGCCATCCGTGATATGGTCCCGAAGGCGCTCCGAGACGATCGTCGCGAACCCTCCCCGCCATGGCGTCTACGACGGACTTGACACTTAGCATCAGCAGCATGAGATCTCGAGAGCGGTCGTCAAAGAAAGAGACGCGCACGCCGGGCATGTTTGAAAGGTCGCTATTCTTAAAACGCTCGACCCGACATGCGGTGACACGAACCCGTATGGGAGAAAAGGCTCACGACCGACCTCGTACTGCAAGAAATTCGGAGCGGACCTTCATGCGAGAGAAAGGAGAAAGAAAACTTGTCAAAGGGGGAAGTAGTAAAAGCCCTAATCGTGAAAAATATGGGCAGAGGGGATTCTCGAATGAAGACACATATAATTTGACAAGTCACATCCCTACCATCTATACGTGCAGGTACCCAGATTCACGATGGTCTTCATCAAAGGGTAGTGTGTGCTACGTCCCATCAGCATACTCTTCAATGACAGATCGCGGCTTGGTGTACACCCCGAGTGGCGTGTACTGGATGTCAGAAAAGCTGCGCCGTCCAGTCAGCAATTAACGGAGTTGGGGACGAAGACGTGACCGACCCGAAAGCACTGGGCCCCCCGAGCTCGAGTCCTCTTTGGGTATCCGTCCATTGAGGAGCAGCCGTTATTCCGAGGACCAAAACCCTCAATCCGTATTTGTACTGCGGAGTGCCGAGGGCTGAGCCGTTCTGGGCATCGAGCACAGCAATAAGATCGGGCACGGTTGCTAGTATCTGTAAGCCACCACGTCAGATTGCTCTCACGGCGAGAGAATTCAGCGGTTCGGTCACCTCTATTTGACCATCCTGTGTTGTATGCTCTGCATATAGGTTCTCGTTCTTGAAGGGTATGGTTAAAGTTCCGTTGAACACTGTTTGGGGTTCGTCTGGATCATCCCGCGCATCTTCGTCCGCGGACAGAGCTGCGATGACTGCCTCTCCAATCGTATGTCCTTTATACAACCTTGGAAATTATGAGCCTGGTTGCATTTTTGGGGGATACGTCAAGACATACCTTCTACGAACGTCGATGATCTTCCCGCTGAACAACACCTTTGCTGTCTTAGCCCCCCCAACGGCATCGACGATGACTTGACCTATCTGGTCAATGTTTGACTGCTTTCGCGCAAGAGCGATGGCTCTTCCAATGCGCCAGCTCAATGATACCGTATTAACGATCATACAAACCCCCATGTCCTTGGCTCTCAGCGGCCGACTAGCCAGGCCTACGTGTGTCCTGACGTTTCCTAAGATGGAACTAAGCGGCGATGCTTTACGGCAACTCACCCCATCTCGACACAGGCCGCTCGTAGCAACGCATCGACGTCGGCGTCCTTCTTTGCCTTGGTCATGATCTTTGTAACGTGATCAGGGTCGTGGGCCCAAGTCATGCTTTCAGGGGTGAGGACCAACCATAACGTTACCGTCCCCGCTCGATATAACGTTGGGAAGAAGGTCCATCCTTTCGTTGTATACGTTGGCAGTCGTTTGGTGCCACTGCATAATCCTTGAGTTTAGTTTCATCTACGCTCTATTCTGTGATGAAACGATCGCCTACGGTGGGATATGCGCGACCCTGAAGAACGGGACCCTGTCACCGAGGTCTGCGGGGAGAGGATCACTGTTACATACCATGAAATCTCCATCGACGATCGGGATGTCATAGTTCTTTGTGGCGGCTGTGATCATCTGGACGAGATGTCAGTCCGAGAAACTGAGGTCACGAGAGATTCACGTTGATCATCCCATTTCCTCCTCCGATTTCCAAAGCACAAAGGGCGTCAGGTTTCGTTATCTGCGAACCTGGTGAGACCCAGCTGCTATCGACCCTATGTTACGTGAATTACCCCTAGATACGCCCAGAGATCAGCACTCGCTTCGTTGTACCTGCCAAAGCGGTCAATGAAGGTTTCCTAGAGGTGTGAACACACCTACTCGTTTCCAAGTAACCTCTCTGAAGACACCTCCGGGCTACCCAGACCACCACCCCAACCAATGAGTGCATCTGGGGTGAGAGAACCTAGATCGATAACGCGGATGACCTCTCCCGCGCGCAACATCTCTCTTAGCTGTAGGAAGGTATGCAAGGGCGAGCCACCTCCACCACAGCCCAGGACATAGCATCCATCCGCTATCCACTCGAGGTCGATTTCAGATACAAACCACTGATTATCTTGCACCCTAGGTTTGTACGAAAGTATATCATCAGCCGAGTCCAATGAAAGAGTCTCTCCGGGTACAGCGTCTGGTGATGGTAGTGGGAGTGGTATGGTATTCTCGCTGGGCGGGTTGCAGTTGGAATCGACGTCATCTATCTCATCTGGGACCGCATCTCCGCTCCAGTCACCAACGGCCTTGACGTAGAAACGGCATCTTCCAGTGGTATATGCGACGGCGATTACCTCGCTTTCTACGATGGAAACACGATTCGGAGCGGCACCAGAAGCCACCGCGCGGGCGATTGCTCTGGTTTCGATGGCTTTCTTCACTTCGGACTCGGGCGTAGACGAAATGTCTTCAAACGAGTCAATGGTACCGGATATCTGCCTCTCGATGAGCTATTGCCTGAGTGCTGTCCGAGACGTCATTCTCACCTGAGCGATGGCAGCACCAACTGCATTCGCGACGTCGTAATGTGGGAACCTATGCACCCGGCTAACCCCAACAAGTTCGTCTGGTGCTAAAATCGATCCTCCGCCGACAAGATAGACGGGAACGTCCGTCGCCGACGTCTTCATCGCGTCCAGCAAATTCTGTAACATGCTCTTGATTTCCTTCTGGGCTCCATCGATCATAGACCGGTCAAGACCCGCTACACGGGAAACATCTCCAATGGACGCCCGCCCAGCAGCGACGGCAATGTCCGTAGCAGTAAGCGTTGCACCGTTGAAAACACGGGCTTCGGAAGTGATTCTGTGCCCCACTGAGTCAGGACCGATAGTTACCCGTTTGGAGTGAGAATCCTGGCGGACGATAGAGCCACCTCCGAGACCAACGCTAGAACGGAAATTTGCGATGAGCAAAGTCTCTGGGAGAGAAACGTGTGAGGTTACCTGGTGACATGAGGCATAGAGAAGTTCAACAAAATCCCGCAGAGTTCATGGTGGGCTGCAGCTTGCCGAGGGAAGCCGCTGGGCCTTCAAACGGGTGTCAGAACCAAGGATGTTCGATTCGGTTAGGATAAGCACGAACAGAAGCATTCCGATGTCCGTCTGTGGACTGGATTCGTTATAGAGCCCGCGAAAAAGGAAGGGAACAAAGACGAACCGTCGTACCTCCTATATCGACCACCAATGCGGATTCTTTGGAGATGTCAGACTGGAGGGATGCCAGAAACGCAGCTCCCCTCATTGAATTAGTGGGGCCGGAAGAACTAAGGAATCGTTTGGATCGGAATTTCGATCAGAGATCATTGTGAGTTGTTGAAACTCTGTGGGGCAGCGCATTGAAGAGGACATACAAGGTCCGAATGGGTAATTTGGCGGCCTGCGCGCAGTTGAGTAAGGTGCCGTCGTTACTCGTGATGAACACAGGGCATGTTAGGTGTAATGCACGTGCTGCTTTCTGGAAGCATGCGAGGGTCTTCTTGGCATACCTGAGAAGCGAGGCGTTGAGAATGGTAGCGTTCTCGCGTTCCAGGAGGCCAAAGTGAGCCACATCCTTGGAACACACGACGTTGAGGTGTGGTAGTTTCGCTTGCACGATCGAAGCGACGTGTTCTTCCTGTTTGAGGGTGAAATCGATGGGCGCAAAGACCGAGATGATCGCAACTGCATGAACGTCCTTCTAATAGGTGTGTTTTTACGTTTTAGTACGGGACATTTACGGCAAGCTGATACACAAAATAGACCTGCCTCTCTGTCGATCCCATCGCAGGCGGACTCAATCTCTGTGGCGTTGACACTCGCAATTTCGCTCCCATCGATCTGCAATCCGCCCGAAAGGAGAAAACAGGGGCCCTTCAAGACTAGGACGGCGTCGATGATCGTCAGATGGGACCATCATGAACGACGTACTGTTTTTCAGGTCGGGTGGAAAACCAACGAACGGGGGAGCACCATGGGTGAATGGACCACAGAGACGGATGACGGCTACGCGGTCTAGACGAGCACGGTTTCTCTCGACGAGTGTATTCACAAAGTGCTAGAGGGATTTGAGTTGCGTGCAAGGGTGCAGGTGGACAACACACAGTTGTGCCGATAGCGATTGCCTGGATATCGGTGGCATGTGGGGCTTGGTTGAGGACACTTTGGATAGCACGCTGGATGCCCTGGGTGACATCTGGAGTGGTGGGGTGTTTGGCAGACGCGAGGACCTTTCGCTCTGAGACGTTGAGGAGAACGGCGTCGCTGATGGAAGATGTGATCAGCGAGGGATGCACGGAATGGAGACGACATACGTGTTGGTCCCGCCGACGTCGACGCCGAGACGGAAGATATCGGACATGGGTGAACCGAACAAGGTGGGTGATGGGAAATAGTTACCCGGAAAGGCAGTGATAGTTTTTGTGTTGAGTCGACCGCGCGTTCAATAAAGTCCACCACCTCCCCCGCTGCAGTTGCGGCGCTTGTAAAATTCTGACGAGCGGCCATCTTGAACGATGGCCAGCCCATCCGACGGTCTCCCTGCCACTCTTTCTTCTTTACCTGACCTTTCCCCAAGTCCCTTCGTCTCCCCGTCGGAACGCAAGTTCCAGCTCCAGCTCCTCCTCGACAGCAAGGAAAACCAACTCCAGCAAGCCGGTGCACTCGGCCAACGCGTCCTCGCTCAGCAGATCGAGCTCGAGGAGAAGATCCGTCATCTCCAGGATTTCGATGCAGAGCGTGGAGACGACGAGGATCTCGACGCAGACGCCAGAGAGCGTTACCGCGAACTCGCGGACACCATCAGGGCTTGGGACCTCGAAAACGCCCAGCTATCAAGCGCATTCGGTCCAAAGGTACATATCCCTCCTTCTCTCACGCTTTGCAATCTCGTCCAAGTCATCTCTCGCTCGTGTCTGTGTGCTTCTCCGAGCCTCGTGGCCTCCACGCACAATGACCACCTTTCGCTCCCGAATCTCTGATGCTCGTTCGACTCGTCTTCATTTATCTCTGCCACCCACGCGACGTTGCAGCCATATCCTGCAACTTGTTCAACAGCGAGATGACGCGTCTATCCCCTGGCACACATTCATTTTCACTTCATTTTCACCTTCATCTGGCCGTGGCTTTTGCTTGTTTCTGACTCTTCCTCTCTAGCGCCCTACAGAGGACACGCTTTCTCCGGCAATCCCAGTTAAAGATCTTGCTCGTGATGAACCAGAACGGTCCAAGGCTTCCTCTTCTTCCGCCGCCCAGTCTCGTCGGGCCAAAAACGCGGCTCACAGAGCAAATGATGTTGGTGCGTCCCTCCCCATCGGATTAGAACCATCTCTTCTCCTAAATCTCATATTCATATCCGTCCTCTAGAATTCGCATTTGAAATTGGCAGCGGCCTCCTGACCGAGGTCCGACGCCTCCAGAGTCTTCTCGGAGAGCGCGACAAGGTGATTCAGGACATGAAAGAGGAAAAGGACGATCTCGAAAAGAGTATCGAATCCCTTCGTACCGCCCTCCGTTCACAAGAGCAAAGCTCAGGTATGCATCTCACCATTTCGACCCGCCTCTAATTCATACCCAACCCGATCAGACAAGTTCAAGGAAGAGAACTGGAACCTCGAAGTCACCCTGCAAGAGCTCCGCACACAGCTCTCCGACTCCCAAAGCACCACGCAGAGATTGGAATCTGAGCACAAACGACTCACCAAGTTGCTCAATACAGCACGTGAATCCGTAGACCAGTACAAGAATGAAGCGGAGCGCACAAAGACCACATTCGATGAATTCAAAGCCAAACATGACACCGAGTTTGCCCAGGCACGGAAGCATGCCGCAGGTCTCCAGCGCGATAAATCCGATTTGCAGTCTGCGTTCGATACTTTGAAGGTGGAAGTGGCGAAAGCAAATCGGAGACTGGGACCCAAGTTTGGTTCTCCCCTCACCCCAGGTACAGGGGACGCCAAAGACTTTTTGACCCCTGCTACCGCTGACGAGGACGATCTATTCACTGCTGGAGGCGCGTCCACGAACAGGAAACGCCAGGATACCTCAATTGTATTCCAGCCAGAGTCTTTCGAGGACCTTGCTGATGTTTCCCCCGACCCATCGCCTTCACGTCCTTTCCACGCATCTAATCACCCCAACAAGGAAATAGAAGCGCTTCAGCAGAGACTCTTCCATTCCGAAAGGCAGATCAAGACACTCAAGGGCTCCCTTCATCGCGAGAAAGAGATGCGCATGGATTACAAACGTAAGCTAGAGGCCTCGCCTGGGTATGTCCATGACGAAAACGAGCCACCGGAGAGTGAGCTATTCGAAGACATTGATATACCTGCACCTGCTGCAAACACCAAGCCGAGGCATAAACTTACCCCTTTCCGCGCTAGTGGAGGTCGTGGTCGTAGAGGCCGCGGTGGCGTTTCACTCTCTGAACGATTCGAGAAGGAGAAGGCTAGTCGCAATCGTTCGCCCAACGGTACCGATGCACTCGGTATCAAGTCAACGCCTCCTATCCCATCAATTCCAGGTGCCTTCCGCGATCAGGAAGATGGCGCTGATGAATTTGACCCCGACGCGTCTGACGACGATCGCAACGAGGAAGATGTGCCGCAGCGTGGTCTGGAAGTTTCACTGCTCGCTCAAGTCTCAAATCGCACGAGTGTTGATGGAATGGACCCCGTCTTTGCAAATGTGCTCCGCAAGTCAGCATCTTACAGCTCTCTCCAGCCGAGCACCAGTCCTCTACGTCAATCCGTTCTCTCTCGCAGTGGACGCGGCGGTGCTCAACGCCGTCCACGGGGTGGCGCCGCATTCCAGGAAGCACGTCCACCTTCGCTCGTCGGACAGCCTGAGGCACTGTCTGCAGCGCTTTCCGCAGAGTTGGGCATAGGGATGACCAGCGTGGTTGAAGATGATATCATCGACAAGGAGCGGGAGACAAAGGAAGTTGAATGCCAGACAGGCGAGGGTGAAGTAACACTGTTAGTCCCCACTCTCGCGCCTGTTACAATCGAGATTGGTGTACAGGCCGAAGTCGAGACTGCTCCTTCGGTCACCGCCGCAATTGTCACTTCAGACATATCTTCCCAGACGGATGAGGTTGTCCTCCGCCACACTGATACGGTCGTACAGCATTTACCCTCTGAAAGTAATACCCAAGCTGGGATCCAGACCTCTCATTTCCCCAGATATCCTCATCACCCTGTCTTCTCCCCTGCGCTGCGCCGCACGACACTCATGCAATCCGATTTCTCCAAGTCCTCCGACGATGGCAGCGGAGACATTACTGTGCGAAACGCTCGCATGCCTGGCTCTCTTTCCACTCCCTCCGAGTCCGCTTACGAATCCGAGTCCGATATTGACGACGGTGTCACCGAGACAGGTGCCGAGACGGAGACAGATGCAGATGATTATCAAGACGCACGAATGAGTATCGGGATGACGACGCCTTCCGAATCGCACGAAGACTTCCACTCGATGTTGACAATCTCAGACAATGATTATTCCGAGAGCGACGAGGAGAGCATCAAGGCGTCGAGGATCTCGAGTCGGGCGGGTTGGTCATCCGTGGCGTCCTTTACGGAGCAGATGGGGATGTATGAGCCTGAACCGCCAAAGACGCCTGTCGAGTATGATGAGAAGGGTGTTGGTGCTGTGTTTGAAGATGTCAAGGTCGTCGAAGTCATCAAGGAGGTCGAAGTCATCAAGGTCGTCGAGGTCGTCAAAGTGGTCGAGGTCGTCAAAGAAGTAATCAAAGAAGTGGAGGTGATCAAGGAAGTAGAGAAGCCCGTCGAGGTGCTCAAGGAGATTGAGAAGCCGATCGAAGTGGTCAAGGAGGTCGACAGGCCAGTTGAGGTCATCAAGTATGTCGATAAGCCAGTCGAGGTTGAAGTCATCAAGTATGTCGATAAGCCAGTCGAGGTTGAAGTCATCAAGTATGTCGAGAGACCTGTCGAGGTCACCAAGTACGTCGAGCAACCGAAGCTGGAGGTTAGGGAGACGTCGACACAGACGGACGTCCCGAGACCTGCCACCCCTCCCAGTGCTTCAGTCGCAATTCTTTCCTCTACGCCTTCTTCAGGGAAGCAGGATGTCTCAAGCTCTTCCATCACGCCCCTTGCTCATGCTCCTGCTTCGGGCACCCCTATGGGTCTCTACAAGGTTGGAACTAGTGGACAGCAGTTCCAATTCGTGACATCCTCACCGCCGACCTCACCGGTCTCGGCGTCGATCTCCCCTGTTACTGCCATCAGAGACTCCATGGTCGCAACATTCAACATGATCCAATCGCGTGTAACTCACTCTGAGCAACGGCAGTCTGTTGAATCTACTATTTCCGCCGCCGTCGAAGACCCTGCGAAACGATCTCGTACGCCGTCGAATGCACCTTCAGTGGTTGACAAGACACGTCCACCGACGATGGCCTTGCCCCCTCCTCCCCGTCAACCTCCCCCACTCAACAGTATGCCTCCACCGTCGTTTATACCCGAGAGAAGATTCCCAACGACCTCGTCTGCATCGGGTGATGTTCCTCCGCCAAGGCCGTCGTCACCCCCACCACCAGAGCTCATACAACGGGCGACCACACCAACATTTGGCGCAATGCTCTCCGTGAACAACAAAGGGTCGTATGGTCCACGACAGCACGGATCGAGCATGCCTCCCTCAGCGAATATCCGCCAGCCGCCGTCCACAAGCAGCTTCAGGTCCGCCGCAAATGCTGCTGCGCATGCACAGAACTCGCATCCCCCCTCTGGTTTGCCATCATGGAGCGTTCAGGAGAAGGAACGCAGGGAACTGTCGAGTACTTCTCTCACCTCGGACCGCAGCGCGCGCTCTCCACGGTCGTCGATGTCATCGGATCACAATCCGTTTACGAACCGCGGGCACACCCAAGGCGCCTCTGCTATATCTGCCCAAGGCATGGACCAGACAGGCGGTGCGACGGATCCTACTGTCATCCATGCCATTACTCAAACAATGATCGGAGAGTTCTTGTACAAGTATACAAGACGCGCGATTGGGAAGGGATACGGAGAGAAGCGACACAAGCGATTCTTTTGGGTGCATCCATACACCAAGACGTTGTACTGGAGCTCCGCTGATCCCGGCTCGTCAAATGTATCAGAGTCAAGTGCTAAGAGCGGTAAGTTCGTTTTTGTGCGCGACATGATGACTTTGCTAAGTAGCCGAATGATGTGCCCTATTCGCAGCTTACATCGAAGGCGTACGTTCGGTCCTGGATCCCAACCCCATGCCACCCGGGTTGTACCAATATAGCGTGGTGATCTCGACGGCTCAAAGGGAAATGAAGATCACCGCACCCACGAAGGAGCGTCACGACATCTGGCTAAATGTGAACTATCTCTTTCTTGGCTCCGCACGCATGTCAGTTTTTTTATGGATACCCTTTTTAGGCCCTCAAGTATCTTTTGGCTCGTCCCAACCCAAACGCAGTAGCGTCCCCAAACCGTAATGGTATGGCCCCTACGAGTCCCATGTCACGCAGCGCCGAGTTCACGGACGATGACCACCGCCATGTAGCTGACTCGAGTCCCCAAAGTCAGCGGAGCGACCGGAGTAGCCACAACGGCGTCAACACGACGCCTCGTGGAACGCGGAGTCGTTCCCAGCTCTCCGTCAGGGGCTCGCTTGGCAAACGCACTGGAACACCGGCAGCAGAATATCTTCGGTGGGCCACGCCAGAGAGCCCGTACAGTCCTACTCGGTCGTTTGAGCAAGTGTTATCAGGGAATGGGCAGGATGACGATGAGCTCGAGTTTGAGCTGCATGGCGGATCGCAATCGGATAATGACTTCGAGGGGCTCGAGAACGTGCGGGCATGCTGCGATGGACGGCATACGGTTGGTCCTCCGGGACATCATCACCATCCCCATCATCATACGCACGAGCATCTAGATGTCAATGCACCCGCACGGCCTGCTTCACCGGCTTGGTCTCTCCGATCACGCACGGGGAGCGCACACTCTCACGAGACCGGTGGCCTGTTCTCATGGGCTCGGGGAGAAGATCGTAAGCTCCGGTTCGGCTCGAGACGATCGGCAAGGACGGTCAACACGGTTAGTACTACTGGGGATCGATGATGGATGTGTTGATCCTTGTATCTCACTCGGCCCTCATATTTCTCTCTCACCATATCACATCTCACGTTTCACTGCTCGTGCTCGTTTTATTCATGTTTGTCTTTCTTTCTTTCCTCCCATATGTCATCCTACACTCTTTTGGTAATTTTTTTTGCTATCGATTTGGACACACGGTCGTCCCATACCACCACTTTTTTTCTTCCGCGTGTGTAGCATGCAGGCTTTTTCTTTTTTCTTTGAATGTTTCAGCTTATCTTAGAACCCACCACGCTCCTTTAGTATGGAATACCGGATATCGATCCACCTATCGTCTAACTCTTCGTTCAATGTGTAAACTTACACTTTATGGATACTATCCATTTATCCATCAGTCCGCAAAGTGAGTGGTATACAACACGAACGCATGTAGCGTTGGACAAGCAAATAATACGAGAAAAAAAAGGGAATCGACGTCCGACATCATCTCCGAGATCCGCAAGCGAAATTAGCCGAGGAGCTGGTCAGGACTAGTCAGGACCGCGTGGTACGAGAACTGTGAGTGCAACCCACACACGCATGTCTCTTCTACACGACGATTTCGTCGACCTTGGAACGATGAATACAAAAGCCCTGCGTCCGTTCTATCGTCAACACACACGGGATGAAGAAGCATCAAAAACGCTTTTGCGTACCGGCGTCACCCACTCTTTACATCCACAACATACGCCCGCCCAATCATAGTTGCCGATCTTGACCCCGCATTTCTTGTTGGGACAGACGATCTTGCCGGAGAGCTCTCCGCTTTCGAGCGTCGGCTCCATCCATTTCATCTTGTACCATCGCATCAAGTCAGTCCCAGCTCGCGATGAGGGAAAGGGCAGGGCAGGGCAGGGCAGGGCAATGGTGAAAGAAGGGAACAGGCGGAGGGGGGAGAGCAAAAAAGGACGGAAACATACCGGTTCCACAAAGTAACCCGAACATTTCGGGTTCACCAGTATCGGAGGGCTCAGAGCGACGGCGGTAGCAGCCTTGGAACCATTCAAACTCGTCATGCTCAGACTCGCCGCGGCGCGCAATGCGGCGAGTTTAGGATTAGACGAGAGGTCTGCAGCAAGGTCTGCGCCGGTCGCGTACTGTGTTCCCCCGGTGGTAGAGGAAGGGGGTGGCGGGGACGGGGATGGGGTGGGCTTGGCGGTGTCGAGTGATGGGAATGGTGCTCGATGTGTCAGCTCCTCGAGCGATTCAATCATGTCACCCGCCATGCTCTCTTCGAGCGCAAGTGACAAATCTCGCCCGATGCCCTCCATTGAGAGCGGTGAGGGCCGAAAGGGCCGTATATCGCTGGCCGATGGGCGTGAAGGCGGGTTGAGGACTGCGGCGGTACCGCTACTACTACTATTCGGCCCGAGGGAGGACGTCGTGGGCTTGTCGGGATCCGACTCGTCGGCGTCGTCTTCGATTTCGAGGGCAGACATGGAGAGGGACTCGAGGAGTCCACGACCGCCGAGCGCAGCGAGAATGGCTGGCCGTCCCTCAGCGACCGCGTTCGACCCCGAGTTGAGCCGCGAGCGGGGTTGACTCGTCGACGGACGGCGGGAGATGGTGACATTCAAATTAGTGGATGGGCGTCGGGAGAGCGGGGCGAGGAAATGGTCGTTGGAAGGACGTCGCGATGCGACAGGCGATAAGGAAGGCAGGGCTGGCGTTGGTGGACCGAGTTGGCCGTGATCGAGCATATGTTCACGGGTTGCGAGTTCCTGTCTGGATAGGAAGCGCGGATCTTCTTTCAGCATGCAGTCTTTGTGCATTAGTGGAACACGTCACGTACCTGCACATTTTGCATCGTATTCGTCTGCTTGCGACGATAACAGGGGTGTTTGGTGCCGATT
This sequence comes from Butyriboletus loyo, assembly GCA_038093515.1. NCBI lineage: Eukaryota > Fungi > Basidiomycota > Agaricomycetes > Boletales > Boletaceae > Butyriboletus > Butyriboletus loyo. The sequence continues at coordinate 19,394 of JBBPSI010000312.1, forward strand.
CGGATCCGGGCGTCTGCGGATATCTTGCAAACATGTCGCCTGGCGGGACGGAACCATCACCATCTGATATGATCAGATTAGTCCTCGTACCTGGCCAGGGGATGATCGCACGTGGAACACTCACTCATCACTTCCTCGACCGTTCTCTCCATGTAAAACATCCGAACGGGCTTGGACCTGCGAGAGATCTTGTAGGACGCCTGATGGAATACCTCGAGTTGCTGGATGAAGCCTTCGTTGGGGCTGGTCGCGAAGTCTCAAAGTAGAGCCTGAAGGAGCGTGGATGAGCTCACTCGGTGTGCGGGCGCACAGCCCTGATGATGTCGAGGGCAGCAGACGGATCTAGTTTGCGAGTGTACATCAAGTAGGCTGCGACGATGGTCGCACTTCGGCCTGAAAGCGGTTCATCTCCGCGGAGTAGGTTGACATGGACGACTCACTGAGGCCAGCCTGACAGTGCACGAGCACGCCGCGACCCTTGTCGAGTTCCTTTTGGATGAAGGATATCGATGGCAAAAAGTGGACGAGCACGTCTTCGTCTGCGCTGTCATCGATCTTGATTTGGTACTTGTGAAACGTCTGGCGGTGGGGGGAGATTTATCCTTTCTGAACATCTCGCAACATTAGAGGCACGACGCACGGCGTTGATCGTGATCTTTCCTCGCATTGCTGTCACGACGCTAAAGATCTTTTTCGCCTTGAGGGTAACTACATCGAGGGCGCTCGGCAGGTCGCCAATCCACAGGTGGGGGACTATCTCGTCCATCGTGGACAGCGTAGACAGGGATACTCCGCCGTCAGAGTAGCGAGGGAAGCGCCCGCGCAAAAATGAATGGTGCGCAGCTGCTCCACGGGTTGGAAATAATACCAGATATGAATACATCGCTCAGATTGCGATATCGTACAAATATTCATCATCGGGTCGTTTCAAGTAAACTACTCCTGTTTCGGACATGTCAACTACCAAAACACTTCATCAATCTTGCGAGTATCGACTTGCGTTTGCGTCGAGGCGACGGGGCTGGTAGCACCGGCGAGTACATTGTCTATACCATCGATATCAGTCCCGTCGATACTAATGACCACCCTACGACCAACTCACCACGGGGGATGACGGTGTGGAGTGCGAGAACCGAGAACGTGGTTCCTCACTTGACTCGGGAGAGAGACAGCGGCCATTTTCAACCACCTTTTCAGGAGGCGGTGGGATGACGAGCAGTGCGAGCGCGAGCTGTGCACGTGAACGCTGTTGCTGACGAAGAGTCCGTCGTCGTTCGTGCACGTGAACGCTCTGGGCGGCCAAGAGCACGAACTGCTCATCCGGATACCCAGTCACTGCCGTGGCCTGAGTGCCTAATGTGCGGCAGGATGAGCTTGCCTGGGTGTGCTCGTTGGAGGGAGGATCAGGCCATGGCCGCATAACGAGCGGGAGTGAGAGGGAGACAGCTCAGATGGGATGGTATATGAGTACTGCGTCTCATCATCTGTCGCAATTCAATCTGACAGGGAGAGATCACAGTGATAAACCTCTGACGTGCCACTTGTCAGCACAAATTAGTGGCGCACTCTACTTGTCGCCCACGTCGCAGTGCCTCTCTTAACCGAGGTTCGAAAGTCCCGATCCAAACCGCAAAAGGCTCCGCCCCATACAGTTTCGATTGCTCCCCCCCTACAGGCTACTGCGGCAGAGGTGAGATGAGGACACAGTGTTATTGCTACAATTCCGCGTCCGGGAACAGAGGAAATGCAAATCGAGAGCGCGACAGCAAGAATTGCCGTCAGGTAAACAGTGGGATGAATGATAGCGCAAAATTGTGGAAAAGAAGACACGAGGATTGTGGTGTTAATGCGAGGACATGGGCCTGACGTGAGGATGTTTGCAGAGCGGATCCGAATCAAAGGAGAACGAACGAGGACGTAGCATAGCAAGACGCGACACAGTCGGAACAGTGTGGCTAAATTGAATCATCGCGGGTGCGTCGTCGTCGTGCTGGTTTGCCCTGCCAGGGTTGCCTTCCATTTCCGTCGTTGGGTTTGTCCATCCATTCCGCCTAGGGTACGGTTAAAAACGAAATGGGGTGATAATATCCATGTTAAAAACCCGGAGCCGCTGAGGGGGTTATTAACACGCAAGTTATTAACAATGATTCGCTGTGGTCTCCGCCTTCGTAGCCTACCAGACCCAACTTCCGCCCGAATTGCCCCGCAGGTTGCAGCAAAGCTTGTTCGTTTGCGGGTATGTATTTAGCCATGAATACAAAGTCGTCACGGCCCATCCTGCGAAGTTCACATGCACAGCACGACAAAACCCAACACAATGACGAGCGGCGCTGACAGTAAGTAATCTCACAACTGGTCATACGATATGGGACGTACCTCTCGTATTCCTCAGCAAACGTTACCTTTGGCCACCTTCCAAGCATTCGGGCCTCGTCTGATGCTGGAAATCGAGATGCTCGAGTCGGCGAGCTGGGTGCTTGTACCTGGTGCCGAGAGGCAGAGGTCCAAGGGTCGCCGGGAGGTTGGCCATGAGATGTGGGTGCCTGCGGTTGAGTTCGCTGAGCGTTCGGTGTCATACCGATTGACAGGCTGAGTCCAGCTGGCTGATGCCAAGTGACTGCGAGCAATTCACTTAATCGAGAAAATACACAGCATCAGGTACATAAACCGTTCCTAACAAGATGCAAATTTTGGCGGCACTTCTGAGTTGTTGCGGGCTCGTCAAACCGGACCGCACATAACCTTTGAGACCTACGTTCAGTCTCTAGAATCGTCAGTCCAGTTGTTACTGCCCCCGTGCAATGGCCCATCAGTGATTCAATCTTTCCGTCCCTTTTGTTAGTCGTCATGCGTTACACCTGAATATCCACTCCTACAACACCACACAGAAAAAAGGAGGTACAACGAACACGGGTAATACAATACTGCTAACGATACAATCAGAGGCTCGTATTTTACTTTCCTGTTCATAGAAAAAGTATGTATATCCATTGATGGTGCCCGTCAGGCTTTCATGTGGGATGTCTCGTTTGGAGGGCGTCGATCAGAGGGACCGCGAGCGATGCGGTAGGGATGCACACGAGAGCCTTTTGCGATCGGGCGTTGGCGGTGACGCAGACGTTGGAGCGCGGGGCCAACGAGGAGAAGGGGTTGAGGTGGAGGTGTATTTGGCGAGGTCGGGGGTGAGATCAAGACGACAGCGTCTGCGTTTTCAAACGAGGTGGGCACGAGACGGATTCTCAAAGTGGGGGAGGGCGTTGTCGACGTCGGCGCATTCGTGCGTGGACGAAGACAGGGGGCGGGTGGAGACGGCTTTTGTGAAGTCGTGGATGAGGAAATGGGGGGTTGTGTGGATGGCACATGGAGTTGTTTGGTCTGAAAAGGGGGTGGATGAGTGTTCTGGAATCAGTACTTGAGGGGAAAAGCTCTACCGGACGGCTCGATTCGTTCAAATCATCTAATTCATGAACGCGGGGGAGTGGAATGTTCCCGCGAGGAAGACCGAGGGTGTGGAGAGGAGGGAGGGTAGGACGGTTAGAGTGAGCCATCTATCCAGCAAGACCTGCCTTGGGGAGTGAACAATACACAAAGAGAGACCGATGCGTCGATATCCCGGGCTGAAGGCATTTTATAGAAAGTGCATAAAGGAGCGGCTAACTTAGCGACAGTCCATTGTACCACACAACAAAAGGATATGCCTGTTTGTGATTATTTGTGTTCCATTGGAGTACCTCCTTCCTTTTCAGTAAGTTACATATCCTGACGCTCCATCATGGCGGAGGTCGCCCAAAAAATAAAGATCGTAGGCTGTTCAGTCGTGGTACCACGCTACGTTATGACACTTTCCAGATGAAAGGCGCATCAGCCGACCTCTCCGCAGCCACGTATCAAATTTTTGATGAATCACATACAATGGGTAACGCCCTCCGATGGATGCTCATGAAAAAGTGAGTCTCAATACACAGTCCGAGTGTCTCTGCTGACAAAACGATCGACAGTTCAAAAGTAGAATTTTGTGGCTACAGGTGAGTCAGTGGCACCGTTGTTGTTCTGTACTCCCCAGCCGGTGGCGACGTTCCATTGTCCCCTCGAACATGCCCGATTTGACGTTCAGGTACTCATTCCTTGTATAGTGTTCCGCATCCTTCCGAAAATCTTATCCAGCTACGTGTTCAAATGTATGGTGTGTACCCGTTTCAGTCAACTCAGCCACGTCCGCGCTTACATCGTGCCTAGATGGGCTTTCGTCCCTTGACGCACTTCTCGACGCACTCTCACATCTCGATGACGTGTGCGATACCATAGAGGACAGATATCGTGCCAGTCTCGCAGGGGGCCAATATGAACGGTGGCAAGAAAAGAGTTAGAGTGGTACGAGTGTGTTACGACGAGACAATGGACGATCTGATGACCAGCATGTATAAGTTGGACCTCATTGGCAAAACAAGACAAGGACTGGTGCACATGACATGAGCCGAGATTATTTTGCAATCTCGAAACAGAAGATCCATTTGTGTTCGGCAGGTTGCAACGGGATATCCCCGAGGCAGAATTGCTTTCCGCGGCCATATCTCCAAGGCTTTCTGACTGGCGAAGCGATGGTTGTCAGGCACCCTGGCATTAAAAGTATATATGAAGCTCACTTCCAATCAGGGTATACCCTGAGACCGCTTCCTCGACGATAACGCGTACAGGCAGCTTGTGCAACGCGTTTACATGACCAACGAGCAGTGTTTCGATCGTCCTCTGATAAGATTCAATCTAGGGGATGGTCATGTCTGTTTCACTGGAACACCCACCGTTATGGATACTTGCTCGACGGAAGATATGTTGGATATATATCTGAACAAATGTCAGTAGCTCCTGCTTCCAGAAGGAAGCGCATATACCCTTCTCCAAGTTCACCACGGAGGCAGACCTGCACCACAGCACCCGATAAGGAGTTCGAGTCGAGTGGGGGAATGAAGAGCAAATGAGTCCGATTCAACTGTAACGTGTACCTTTCCAACTCCATATGGAATCTCCCAAACGTTTCACTCCAGAGTGTCCAAGTGAGATAGAGAGGGTTCCAGAGCTTCTCACGGTCTATTTCTGCCAATCTGCTGGCTGTGCGCAGAACGGCTTCAGGGAGACATCGGATAACATCCCAACTCACAAGCGGCAAGTGTCGAGGTAAAAGTGGGGTTTCATTAGTTGAGGGTGAGGGTACACTCGGAAAACTAGATAGGACGAGGAAGCAGTGCTGTCCTTGAACCGGAAGCCGGCCAAGGCGGGGTGTGCGGACTGCATCAGTGAAACGGTTGGTGGTCAGAACCAACAGCTAGCACCCAGCTACACTCCGGAACCGTCGGAAACCAGCAACTGTTTTACTGATGTCGGACACTAGGCAAGTCCAACGTCAACATTATTTCCTCGTCTTCCGACTCTCCACGAAAAGTACTCTTGATTTCACTACCGAAAGAATGAACAAGACTCTCAACGAGAGGTGACATGTCGCGCACCGATGGGGTCATACTTGACCGCAGACAGCTTGGGACTGTTTAGTCGGACTCGTTTCGTGGTGTAGAAGAAACCCGTCTGGGCGGTTGAGATCATTCTAACGATGATCGTTCTGTCAATGTGGCTCAGGATTACTACGCAGGTCGAACGAGGTGGCTGCTAAAACGTACCTTGCCTTTCCACCTTTTGCCATCTTGTCTGCCTGTTTTTCGTGACCGAGCAAACCGGGTGGTGAGTCGATCGACAAATTAGGCAACCCACTCGTATTGCATAAGCTAGACGTGCCATTCATCCATCACCGTCCAGCCGATTCAGATAATACCGAAAGAATCTCGACATGGCCCCCGCAGCGCCTACAGAAC
>JBBPSI010000313.1:0-25165 GCA_038093515.1 Butyriboletus loyo
AATCTAAAATCGGAAATTGAGTTGATCTCATTGAATCTCGGACACGGGCAACGTCAAATTATGTTTTTTTTCCGCTGAGAGTTGGACGTGCAATTGAGCGGGCGGATCATTCAGGCATAAAAAGACTGGACCGCGACTGACCTCCTCCTCAGTCCCCACTCGTAGCACCCACCACATGTCCTCTCTCCTCGCCCACTACCAGGCCCACATCCGCGAGCTCGACGACTACCTGTCTGTCCCTCTCTCCTCCTCCTCCTCCCCCCCGCTGACCCTTTCCAGCTCCGGTACGCCAGTCACCCTCTCCGGCAGCGGCCTCTCCCTTGCCCAGATCGCCGCCGTTGCCCGCCACATCCCTTCTTCAACTACTTCTCCCTCCGCCCCGCCTCTTCGCCTCTCTCCCTACAAGCACCTCCCACTGCGCACGACCGTCCCGTAACGTCATCGCTTCAAAGGTTGAATCTGGTCTTTCTGTCTACGACGTCTCCACTGGCTTCGGTGGCAGCGCAGACACCCGCACGGACGACCCCATTGCACTCGGTGCCGCCCTGCTCCAGCACCAACATGCGGGTGTATTGATCCCCTCCTCTGTCTCTCATGCCTCTCCTTCTGGTATGTCCTTCCCTGCTTCCCATCTCTCGTCCCATTCATCCCCATCAGCATCTTTGCCTCTCTCCGATCCCGCTCACTCAACCACGATGCCCCCGGCCTGGACCCGTGCCGCCATGCTTGTCCGCACCAATTCTCTTCTACGTGGCCACTCTGGTGTACGATGGGAACTCGTTGAAAAGATGGTCGAGGTCCTTGCAAAGGGCATCGTACCACTTGTACCCCTCCGCGGGAGTGTCTCCTCCAGTGGTGGTCAGTATCTTGTTTCTTCTCCTCATCATTTCATCTCATTTCTATCTGTAGACCTTTCCTCTCTTTCCTACATTGCTGGCATGCTCATCGGAAACCCTGCCATCCGCGTATGGTTACTTGCTCCCTCAATTCCGCTATCCCTCCCCATCCAGCCTACTCATATAAAGATTCCCACGCCACGTTTCCTAGTCTCTACTGCACCCTCGTCTACCTTCGCCTCTACTCCCGCTACTACGCCCACCGAATCCGGTGGCGTATCTCCCATTTCCCCCAGCACACCTGCTTCCTCCGTTCCTGATGATGAATTTGCCAAGCCTCACCTGGTCCAATCAGCCTTCTCCTACTCGTCTGTCTCCCCTTCCTCGACTTAGTCGTTTTCACTTTCAAAGGTCACGTGACATAGCGCACGTGATCGTGGGAACTTACATGTGATCCCTTGCTGACTAAGCATATGATGTCATGGCCTAGACCAGGCCTAGACTCTATGACATCACGACACATGTATTTAATCTCCGTTTACTTCTCTTCTTTTTGATCCCCGCGCCTCGTGTGGTTAATCACCGTTGCGCTTCTCTTCTTTAGTCTATCCATGTATAGTAATTCCTCACACGCACAGCATGGTCTGTGCGCATCCTTGTACAATATAAAAGGGCTCGTGGTTAGACTAGGATTCCCTAGTTTTAACCACTTGTCTATTCGCTGGCAACAGTTGAGGATTAAGTTGAAGCTCCTTGATTCCATCTTGCCAGGTCTTTGTGTAGACCTGCAACTGTAGTGGGACCTCGTGTGAAAGGGTACTACATGCTAGCATTCGACTGCGCGTTGCCTCGCAACACTACAGGGAGGCATTGCGAGGAGATGAAGCTGATGAATGGAAACTGGCTGCGCTCGACGAACTGGCTGCCCACAAGGCGAATGGCACATGGAAACTCGTCCCCAGGCCTACAGATTGACCAGTTATTGGGTCCAAGTGGATTTTCACCAAGAAATATCACGCTGATGGCTCCTTTGAGCGCTTTAAGGGCCGATTGGTCGCCCAAGGCTTCTCCCAGCGTCCAGGATATGAATACCTCGAGGTTTTCGCCCCTACAGTGCGCCTACCCACTCTTCGCATTATCCTTGCGCTTGCAGCGATCCACGACCTCCATCTCTGGTCTGTCGACATCTCCAACGCGTATCTCAATGGTGAAATGGACTGCGATGTCTATATGGAGCAGCCAGAGGGATTCGGAGAGGGCAACACCAAGGAAACCGTCTGTTTGCTTCAGAAGTCACTTTATGGGATGAAGCAAGGTGGAAATCACTGGAATCGCAAGATGCGCACCACTCTCGAGTCATTGGGCTTCACCCAGACCTATTACGATGCAGCTGTGTATGTCTTTGTCCGAGGTGATGTCCAGATCATGTTGCCTGTCTTTGTGGATGATATGACCTTCGCATCCAAGTCCCTTGATGCCATCAAGCAGTCGCCCATGGAGCCAGGACTCTGTCTTTCGCGCGAACAGAGCCCCAGGATATCGGAAGAGCGCGCTTTCATGTGTTCTGTCGACTATGGAGGTGCGATTGGCTCCTTGCAGTATCTCTTATGCACCACTCGCCCAGACATCGCATTCTCGGTCGGTCAGCTGGCTTCATTCACCTCAGATCCAGGAGTTGCGCATTGGAATGCCATCAAACACCTCTTTCGCTACATCAAGGGGACTATGAACTACGCTATCACCTATTCCCCTGATTCATCCACTTCCGAGCTATTCACCACCTTCTCTGATGCCAGCCATGGCGATTGCAAGGACTCTGGTCAGTCCACTGGCACATATGTTGTCAAGATTGGCACTGGCGTCGTCTCCTGGATGTCCAAGCGACAGCCCATTGTTGCTTTGTCGACAACTGAGGCTGAGTACATTGCTGCATGCGAAGCTGGCAAGGAGATTGTCTGGATGCGCAAAATGCTCCAGGAACTCGGTTTTGAGCTCCCTGGCGCATCCACCCTGCACATGGACAACCAGTCGGCGATCCAGGTTGCCAAACACCCCGAGCATCATGGTCGCATGAAGCAGCTCGACCTCAGGTGGTATTGGTTGCGAGATGTGGTTGATACAGGTGTCATTTCGCCTCATTTCGTACCAACTGCAAGTATGCCTGCTGATCTGCTCACCAAAGCGCTCCCTTGTGCTAAAGTGCAGCAGTTCTGCGAGCTCATTGGACTTGCCCCATTCGGGGGAAGTTAGATTCACATTGTGCAGAGATGCTCAATCAGGGGGAAGTGTTACATTTGCTTATTTCGCACTCTGCAGATTATGGACTGTCTACTTAGTCATCATGTTGTGTCTTGTTGTTGTAGTGCTTCAGATGTAGCTCGGAGCCCACTGTCTTAGTTCCTCAGTTTCTGACAGTGAGCTCCAGGTATGTGAAGTTAGTTCTACTTGAATATATAGTTTCTGACAGTGAGCTCCAGCTGAGAGATTCCAGCTGTTAACAATGCCTTACATCTGACATGTGGAGATCTATATGATCTGCCAGCAGACAATCCAGATTGTGCGCCAGTCAACCTTCATCTCCAGACACACAGCCATCAAGTCCCTGTTTATGACACCAAAGGGTTCCATGTATGGCATCGTCTCCCCAACATATTCACCCAGTCTGGTGCTCTCGTAAACCTCACCAAAGTCGACATGTTGTTCCCCCCAGACAACAAAGGGAAATGCACTTATCACACATACCCTCTTGCATTCATGAAGCGCTATGGAAACATACAGGCCACAAGGACTGCTTCCCTCTTTGATCCCATTATTCAATCCATCAACACTATACTCACTCCCCCCATCGATGATGAGGACAAGGACAGGACAAATTTGAATACCTGTTCAGAGACAAATTCCAACAAGAGGCACCCATTCTTTCTGGAATCAGGTGCCAGATCTATAATGCCATCTCCCACCATGTGCATGATGCAGCCCGCTTCAACTACATCCAACTCAGCCTTGCCACCTCCGTCCTTGCTGGCACCACTGCCACAACCCAGGCCAGCAAGAGACAGTTCACACAAAGAAAACAACACTGTGCCACCGTCCTCCCCCATCAATGTTATTCCATGGCTGTCAATGCTCCCAACCAACCTGAAGCCATCAGGTTGGAACAAACATACCTCATTGATGTGCATTGACTCAGACCCAATCACAAGAACAGACAGTGAGCTACTGTGTTTCCAACTCTGTCCCAACAACCCTCAATCTTGCTGACTGACACCATCTGACACAGCACTATATACAGATCGTCATGAAGCTGTGTCAACACATCGCCCATCCCTCCATCATCGACCCTCTCAGAGAGTGTCTTCAGCCCTTCCAGCCAGAAGTAAGTTCTGAAAAACTCCATTCTCATCATCTTTTTTGTTTTGTTTTCCTAACACACCATACAGGTGATACCCAACCTTCTGAATTGGACGACATATCCTCTGACCTGCCTCATCGAAGTCCTTTGCAAACAGAATCAAGCAAGCCTCCAGCTAGGGAAGTCAGTGGACCCCTACCATGTTGAGTTCATGTCCATGCTGGAATGAGCACTCAACTACACCCATACTGGATCTGGAAGAGTATTGTGCCACAAGCTCATGCTCCCCTCCTTCCTGTCACTCGGAATCCTCCATGATGGCATACCTTGCCTGAGCAAATGGTTCGTTTCCTTCCCTACAATCATGTCCAGCATGACCGTCATGATTGACACTGAGAACTGGTTGTGAGACCCACATGACAGACGCCCCCTGATGGGCAGCAAGCAGGTCCATGAGCTCACATATAGAAAGCCACACATGTAGGTATGTGTGTCCCTCCCTCCCCTGGTCACCATGCATGGACACTGTTAACAGCTGGAATCTCTCAGCTGGAGCTCACTGTCAGAAACTATATATTCAAGTAAATCTAACTTCACATACCTGGAGCTCACTGTCAGAAACTGAGAGACGATGACAGTGAGCTCCGAGCTACATGCGAAGCGCTACAACAACTGTAAATAATGCGCCACAATGTGGCTGACAGTATGACTAAGGTAACACTCTAGAAATGTGCAGAGTGCGAAATAAGTAAATGTAACAGACACTAGGTCTGCTCTCTGAAACTTATGTATTTCCTTTCCTTCATAGCAATCTGAGGTGCACTTCTTTATCTCTGATGCTGTCAAACACCCTGGCCCCCATCTTTCCATCATCCAGATGAACCCACAAGACCCCAACGCCTTCTTCAGACAGCTGGTGACCCATGTCTTCCAGGTCTCTCTGAAGACTCTGGTCTCTAACATGGTCAAAGTGGACCTTTGTGCAAATGCAGACAGTCAGGACTTCATTCTGAGATAGACCATCTGATTGTGGCGCCTGTTCCTCAAGACATGGATGAAGTCCAAAACACCATTGTTGTATGAGAAGAATGACTTCCCCCACCTGCTCACAGCCTTGTCCCCCACAAGGAATGAGGACGATGCACTCCTATTCTCGCTCAGGTCCCCTCCTGGAGATGGGCAACCAATCTCATTCTTCGTCGACAAGGTCATCGACAGTGTGTCCAAATGACACTTCACCCCGTTCATCCAGAATGGCATGTTCCAACATACCCTCCACACTGCCATCAACAATATCCTTGTTATAATCAGAACATTTATTCATACACTTTTAAACTTTGGACTTAGTCATTTGGACAACTTTCACTTTCAAAGGTCATGTGACTCAACACACATGATTGTGGGAACCTACATGTGATCCCTTGCTGACTAAGCATATGATGTCATGGCCTAGATCAGGTCTAGACTCTATGATGTCATGACACATGTATTTAATGTTAACAGCTGGAAACTCACAGCTGGAGCTCACTGTCAGAAACTATATATTCAAGTAGAACTAACTTCACATACCTGGAGCTCATTGTCAGAAACTGAGGAACTAAGACAGTGAACTCCAAGCTACATCTGAAGCGCTACAACAACAAGACACAACATGATGACTAAGTAGACAGTCCACAATCTGCAGAGTGCGAAATAAGCAACTCTAACATTTAATCTCCGTTTGGTTCTCTTTCTTTTGATTGCCACACCTTGTGTGGTTAATCACTGTTGTGCTTCTCTTCTTTTTTATCCCTGTTGACCCTGTAATCTATCCATGTATAGTAGTTTGTCTCACACTCAGCTTGGTCTGTGCGCATCCTTATACAATATATAAGGGCTTGTGGTTAGACTAGGATTCCCTAGTTTTAACCACTTGTCTATTCGCTGGCAACAGTTGAGGATTAAGTTGAGACTCCTTGATTACATCTTGCCAGGTCTTTGTGTAGACCCGCAACTGTCATTGGACTGCTTGTGACTTGTATTCGTACTGGCATTTGACTGTGCATTGCTATCGTTACAATCCTCCAAGTACTCTCCTCCCAATGGTCCTACTTCAGGTTCCCCAGTGATGCATCTGAACCAGAGATATTCAAGTTGGTCCTTCACCAGGTTATATCTAAGATGAAGATCAACCACATCCCCTGGACCGACCAGCCTGCCGCCAACCCTGAGTGCTGACACTGCAGGCGCCCCACTGCGACAATTGTTCACACCATCTGGCTCCCTCTCAGTGCCTCCAAACCCTCTTGTTGAGTTGATCCCACCATGAGAGTCCTGATGCTGAACCAAATATGACGAGAGGAGGTACTGATCTCCTGTGAGCGCATCGCCCTCAACGACCCCCTCGCATCCTGGTCCACAACCTGACATTGCATTACCAACTACCAAAAGGTCCTGCACAAATGCAGCCTTCCCATGGAATGGTCTCTCACACGGGCATCCATCCAACAGAAGGATGCTTTCAGTCTGCAGGTGTACCAATGGGTACATACCAACTATGACCCAATGTCACACCCCCTACATGCACTTGCGATGTTCACCACAATCACCTTCTCAGGTATGATCCCACACATGTACCCTCCCAGATCTCTTGGTACGTCCAGGGGCAGCTCCATGAAGGACCTGGCCAACCACATCGCCAACCTACTGTGGGAGGACAGACCCAAGAAGAAGGGCGCCTCCCTTGCCCTGCTGTTCATCATGATGGTCTCAATGTTCATTATCACCATGATGGACAAGAGGTCTCCAATGTCGTGTGCCCTCACTGACGTCCACTTCGGAAAAGTGATGACCCAACAAAAAGGAGATATCAAAATGTTCTTCGTCAAGCATAGTGAGTCCCCTCTGCCCAGCATTCACCGCCGTCGCACACACTGACCCAACCGCCACTTTCCCAGCATCAAAGGGGATATCACTGACGAACGTCCTCATTCAATTCAGGCTCATGAAGCCTGCAACCCAGAAGGTATACAAAGGAGCATGATGGAAGCTGGACATAAACCCTGTATCTTCTTCAGAACTGGAGACCAAATGGAACAGTGTCAAGAGGTGCCTTCTCAACCACAACAGCTATGGGTCATACAATGCGGTCGTCACCCTCTCTGGGAAGCATATGGTGAAGGCCCTGCTTCAGAAGGGCTGGGTCCAGACCTGCAGATTTGTGGAAAGAAACCTGTTCACATCGTCTAGTACCAATGCATTAGGCAAATGACGACAGCAGGACTGCGATGCTGAACCTCCTTCCTGTGACAACCTCATCATCATACCATATGACAGACAATCTGAATCATCATTGAGAACACATTGTAGAATACAGTAGTTGATATACAGACCTCATGCATACCACCACATATTGACATGCTGTCGATATGTAGCAATGATGGCTCACACATTTGACCTGGAGATGTTGTGAGCTAATTGGATTTAAAGCCCAATATCTCCCTGTTGACTGTGTGAGCCAACATCACTGCATATTGACAGCATGTCGATATGCAGCGATGTTGTGATCTAATTTGAGTTAACCCTATGATATCTCCTGGTCAAATGTGTACCCCAACATTGCTGCATATAAACAGCGTGTCAATATTGTTACGCTTGGCGCTAACAACTAGAACGACTAGGCGGCACTCTGGAGTAGCCGCAGGACTCAAGAGATGATTCTGGGAGAAGTCTCAGACTATGTCTTAGTGCGCACACTAAGAGTCTGGAAGGAAACTAATTGCTAGCAGGTATCTGCGTAGAACTAGATAGTGTACATGGTGTAAAGACCGGGTCTTTATACTACTGGGGTCTGCGCACAGACCATGTTCCTAATCAAGTCGTGAGAAGGAAACTACAAATGAGGAAGGAATATTCCAGAAGATTCCGGAGTATGAAAGAAAGCACGTCCATGCGCGAGAAGTGATGACTAAGCGAAAGCGGCTCCTACCACTCAAGGGGCACTAGCAAAAGGCTAGGCGAGTGAAGTAGTCTGAGTGGTAGTGGAAGGAAAAAGTATACCACTACTGTAACATTACCCCCTTCCCATGGTGGAGACACCGACTCCACTACTTGCAAGGTCCCCTCACTGAGACTCTCCCTCATTGACGTCATAGTTGTAAGCATCATTGGCATTGAAGTCCGCCCAGACGTCGTCCCGGAACGTGCAGTTGGCGACGATATGGCCAACGGCACCGCAGAGGCCGCATACTCATTCTGGGCAAAACTCCTGAATATGACCCAGGGCAATGCGGTGACAGAAGGGGCATGTGTAGTTGGGGCACTCCCTATGAAAGTGGCCGACGGTGCCGCACTCGAAGCAAAGTTGCGGGCGGACAAGGCGAGGTCAAGCAGGGTGAGGGCTGCCGGCAGGGGATCTGTCATCGAGGACGATGGGGGCATCACGAGTCCCATGATTGGCGAGGTAGGGGGGCGGGGCTCCATACGAGGAGTTGGAAGAACCAGCCACTGCTGCGACAGGGGTGGTGACTCGAGGGATGAGCTGGATGGCGGGGGTTCCACGATGGGTGGATGGTTGGGGGGTGACGGAACGAAAGGCTCTGTTGGCAATCCTCCTTCCTGCGGCGGTGAGGGTGACCGATCCCGGGACAGATCCAACCTGGAGAAGCGTCTGGCGAGGTTGGCGACGCACAGTTCTAGGCGGTAGAGGGGAGTGTCGACAAGCGACCTGGGGCTCGTCGACATCGGTCCGAAAGGACTCCAGGGACTCGCCGGTAGTCTCACGGGACGAGTCTGCTACCAGAGTGGTCACAGGTGAATCTCTTGTGGATGGCGCTGGAATAGGTAATGGCGGAGGAGATCCTTCCGCGGCAGGACGAGGAGGAGGATTGGGGCCGCGAGCGGTGGGGCGAAGAAATCCAATCCTGTCGTTGGACTGAAAATAAAACTCTCTCTCCCTGGGAGCGAGAGCGACGAGGATGGGGCGAAGAACGGGGGCGAGAATGCCCGGGAGGAGTTGGTCCACGACATACCCAAACCCTTCAGCGTGAAGGATATCCAAGGTGTACCCCCTAGCCTCCATCAGGGAGGTCTCTAGGGCGGTGGCGTACACGGGTGGCTGGTTGTCGGGACAGAGGCGGGTATGGACGGTACGAGCGAGGGCATACGAGCGGTAGAGACTGGCGAGGGTACGGAGGACATAATCCCCAGTGAAATCCATATGTTGCTCTAAGGCATACGTAGCGACGGGGTTTTTGAGAACTGCGGCGTAAAGGACGCAACAGGAGGAAACTGGAAGACGGGAAGAGCGGACAGGGGGTTGCTGAGGAAGGGGAGCATTGTTTCCAGCAGAGAGTGTTTTCTGTGGGGGGAATGGCCATTTTTGTAGTTACTGCGAAGATGGGGAGGGAAAATCCTTGGGGTGTCGCAGCTTATAAGCCTTGAGCAGGGCTTGCGCATGGACCAGGTTCCCATTTGGTTCCCAGGTGTTTTCTGCTGCGGAGTATCCTTTCCAGGATACCAGGAATTGGCGGCGTCCCTTGGATCCGCGATGGGATAAGATCCGATCGATCTCGTATTCTTCATCTCCATCTATTTCTTCCGGAGGAGGATTTGTGAAATTCGGACCATGCTCCACAGTTTCACGATAAGGAGTCAGCAGTGACGCATGGAAGACGTCATGGATCTTCCAGGTCGGTGGTAGTCGGAGCCTGTACGCCACAGGGGAGATGACTTGTGCAATCTCGAACGGTCCTTCCCGTCTAGGGGCGAGCTTCTTCGACAGGTACCTGAGTCGAAGGTTGCGCCCTTCCAACCAAACCTTATCTCCTGTCTTCCATGGGCGGAACTTTGAAGAGATCCGTTCCTTCATCAACCATCGTGCCTTCTCATGAGCTTCTAAGGCCTCCGTTCGGGCTCCCGTGAGTTCCGAGAGTCTGGACTCGAGGGCGGGGAGGAAAGTCTTTCCGATTGGAGGATAAGATCTCGGCTCATATCCGACCATCAGGGAGAACGGGGTTACGTTAGTTGACGAGTGAGTCATGGAATTGTGGGAGAATTCGGCCATAGGGAGGAGTTCGGCCCATCGTTCTGGGTGACCATCACAGAAGATCCTGAGATATGTCTCCAGTTCTTGGTTGACTCGTTCGGTTTCTCCATCGGTCTGAGGGTGGTATGTGGAAGAGAGGGCGAGGTCATAGTCCAGGAGCCTTGCGAGTTCTCTGGCAAAGGCAGATGCGAATTGAGGGCCTCGATCAGAGATGCAGCGAGAGTGTAGTCCGAATCGAAGGAAGACAGTTTTGAAAAACAGTTTGGCAACTCCTGCCACGTCAATGTCTTTGTTGCAAGGGGAATAAATTACCCCCTTTGTAAGCCCATGGTCTACCACGACCATGACAGAATCATAACCCAAAGAGGGAGGAAGGCCGGTGATGAGGTCGACCGAGACTTGTTCGAAAGGACGAGAGGCCACGCTGGCCAACGGAGTGAGAGGGGGAATGGTGGGATGGGTATTAACTTTATGCGCCTGACAGACGGCGCATCCAGAAACGAAGCGGCGGACCAGATTGGCCATGCCGGGCCACCAATAATCCCTTTGCACCAGGTTCTGGGTGCGGAAAATGCCACCGTGACCTCCAGCGGGACTCTCGTGCAAAGATCGGATGAGGTCGACACGTGCAGCCTCGGGGATATACCGCTTCTTGCGAAAATACAACTCTTTGCCATCGAAGTCCCAATCCCCAGCGTTCATCTTGGGGAAAAGGGGGGAGTCTTCGTAAAGAGCCTGCATGCACCGTTTGATCATGGGGTCGGCAGGGGAGGAGGCGGCGATCTTTTCTGCAAGGGCAAGGTCAATTTTCTTGGCGAATAGGTTTTCGGGAAGGAGGGTGACTTCCTGGTTATCGGCAGAGGTGTCAATATCATCACGTCGGGATAGGGCGTCAGCAGGGCCCATCTGTGTACCCGGAATGTGGTGGAAATGCAGGTCGAAATCCTGCAGGAACATGAGCCATCGTGCTTGTCAGCGGGAGAGCTTGTTAGGCTGGCGAAAGTAGGTGAGGTTCTTGTGGTCGGTGAGAATCTCTACTTGGTGACCAGTACCTCGCAGGTAGTGTCGCCATTCCTCTAGTGCGTGAATGACCGCAAGCAACTCGCGATCATAAATATCGTAGTTGCGCTCTGCGGGCGAAAGCGTCTTTGAGAGGTAGGCGCAAGGATGTAGGTCGCCATTGACATCCTTTTGCATGAGTACTGCGCCAGTGGCAGTGAGGGAAGCGTCCGTCATGACAGCAAACAGCTTCATGACATCGGGCATGGAGAGAACGGGTTGGCGGAGGAAGGACTGTTTGATTGCCTGGAATGCTTGTTCACAGGCAGGAGTCCAAGCCCAGGGGGAGTTCTTCTTGGTCAGGTCATGAAGGGGCTTCGCGATGTGGGAGAAATCTTGGATAAACCGCCAATAGAAATTGCAGAATCTGATGAAAGACCGTACTGCTTTTACCGAGGTAGGAGGGTTCCATTTGCGAATGGCCTTCAGTTTGGTGGGATCCATCTTGACCTGCCCTTCTCGGACCATCATCCCCAGGTATTCGACTTCCTCGGCGTCGAATGAACACTTTTCCAGCTTGAGGAATAGTTTGTGCTCCTGTAACCTCTCCAAGACTTGGATCGTACGGGCCTCATGTTCCGCGGTAGTGGCGGAATGGATTAGGAGGTCATCCATATAAATGATCAGCCATCCTTCAGCCATGAGATCACCGAAGATGTGGTCCATCAGCGCCTGGAACGTAGCGGGGGAGTTGCAAAGTCCAAAGAACATCACGGTGGGCTCGAACAACCCTTGGGGGGTGATGAAGGCCGCTTTCCAGCGGTCGTTTGGTTTGATGAGGACATTGTTATATCCCCAGCGGATGTCCATTTTGGTGAAGATTTTCGATCCCTTGAGGCGATCGACGAGGTCGGAGATGAGGGGAAGGGGATAGGCATTTTTGACGGTGTGGGAGTTCAGGTACCTGTAGTCCTGACAGGGACGTAGCGAGCCATCCTTCTTGGATACAAAGAAGAAGGGGGCTGCCTGAGGGGACTTGGAGGGAGTAATCTTTCCCGACTTGAGGTGTTCTTCGACGAAAGCTTTGCATGCCTCTGACTCCTTCGGGTTCAAGGGATAGACCTTGGCGACTTTCGGAACAAAGTCTTTGTCGAGGTCAATGGCGTGGTCGAACGACCTGGATGGGGGTAGCTCCTCAGTGTTCTTCTTGTCAAAAACGTCTGCGAAGGACGTGAATGGGGTTGGGAGAACTGCTTTCTCCTTGACGGCCTGGGCAGCGATTTCTGTGGCGATGGTTGCTTTTCTGACAGGGTAAGCCTCCCTTGCTGAAGCGTCTACTCGCTTCTTCCAGAGCTTGGCGATCTTGGAGTCTGGGTCCAAGTCGAGGTACCGTACCAGGTACCGTTGAGCGATTGCCCGAGGGGAGTCATGTCGGGGCTTCTTGATTTGATCTGGGAGATCGATGTGGCCAGTGGCCCAATCTATTACCGGGTTTGCTTCTCTTAACCACGGTAGACCCAGGATCATGTTTTCTTTTCCAATGTTGAGGACCAGGAAACTTTGTTCCTCCTCGGTTTCTCCAATCCTGATGGAGATGGTGACTTTATGTCGGATTACTCCTCCTTGATTGTTCGACCCATCCACGTTTTGGGCACTAAGTGGTTTGGGGAGCCGTTCCATTGGCAGTTTCTTTCGTTTCACTAGATCGCGATCTATGAAACATCTGCTTGTGCCACTGTCCACCAGGGTGAATGTGTCGACAATTTGACCCCCTTCGTGCACGAATAAGGACATAGGAATTCGAATAGATTGCGCATTGGGGTTTGATAGTACTACAGGGGCGATTACATGGAGAGGAGAAGACGTCGAAACTTCCCTCTCTTCTAAAAATCCTTCGGCCAGGCTTCGGCCACCTTGGTTGCTGCAATGGGCAGCCTTTCTTCATCTTCATTGAAGCATGCCTTGAGGACGTTCAAGACATCTTCTTGCTGGGTGCCTCGACCTTTCAACTCGGACAGGTAGTCAACGAGTGGGGAGGGCTTTGGTTCGGATTGCGTGACGACGGCAGTGCGTGTGCGCTGAGGGTTACGAGGAGGACGAGGGGGTGGTCCTCGGGAGTTCTGTCCATTGCGAGAGGGGCGAGGGTGGTTAGTGGAGCGGCATCCGACTTGGTGGCATATGAAGCATTTGTTTTGCTTCATGTACTCCACACATTGTACAGGAGTAAGTCGGATGGCATCCACGTCCATGGCGTTGGGGTCCCTTCGACTGGACAAGGAGGAGAAGGTGGGAATGTAGCGTTTCCCTGCGCAAAGGTCGTCGATGTGCTTGTGTTGCGCGTGGAAGGCGGATGTCTTTTCTGCCCATCCGGCAAGCATGGTAGGGGGTTTCTCGCAAGAGAGGACGGATTCTGCGAGGCGGGGGTCTAGCCCACGGATGAACCATTCAATGAGGGCCTTCTCGTCCGAGATACCTGACTTGGCGGTGAGGAGTTGGAATTCCGTGATGTAGGTGTCATAGCCGTCCTTGCGGTTGGCTTTGTTCTGGGTGAGGTTCCCCAGATCAATTCGGGCACTCTCTCCTATGTCAAAGGGGTGGAAGACTCTGTGGAAATCCTCGCAGACCGCTGAGAACTCTTTTTGTTGCTCGGTGGGGTGTCCGTCCAAGAGAAGGGCCATCCAGCCTTCTGAGAACGTCTTTCCTTTCCCTTCACTCATTTTCATGAGAAGGGCATTGACCTTTGATTGGTCGTCGGGGAAGGCTGCTTGGTTGGCATTGAAGTATGTGCGCATGGCAAGGAGCCATCGCGAGGCATCTTCATTGAGGCCGGAGAAGTCTTTGGGGACGATATTCTTTTTGTCAGACATATCGTCGTCATCGTTGTCTGGGAGATCTGCGGGTGGGTAATACGGTGGGGATGGAGAAGGTGAGATGTGAGGGGTTCTGTCAAGCCAGTCGCTATCGTATCCGTCATCACTAGGTGCTGGTTCAGATTCCTGCCCTTGACCCTGGTCCTCGGGTTGGTAAGAGGGTTCGGGGTCAGACTGGGGCAGAGGGTCTGGTTGGACTGGAGAGGGTGGCGGCGATGGATTGTCAATGATGATAGGTTCCGGTTCGGGGGAGGGAATGCGGAAGGAACGACCGACGCGTCTGGATCGTGGGATGGAAATGGTGGGCGAGAGGGGAGGGCGGCTTTACTGCTGGGAAGCAGAAGCGAGGTGAAGATCTAGTTCTTTTGTTATGCTTGGCGCTAACAACTAGAACGACTAGGCGGCACTCTGGAGTAGCCGCAGGACTCAAGAGACGATTCTGGGAGAAGTCTCAGACTATGTCTTAGTGCACACACTAAGAGTCTGGAAGCGAACTAATTGCTAGCAGGTATCTGTGTAGAACTAGATAGTGTACATGGTGTAAAGGCTGGGCCTTTATACTACTGGGGGTCTGTGCACAGACCATGTTCCTAATCAAGTCGCGAGAAGGAAACTACAAATGAGGAAGGAATATTCCAGAAGATTCCAGAGTATGAAAGAAAGCGCGTCCATGCGCGAGAAGTGATGACTAAGCGAAAGCGGCTCCTACCACTCAAGGGGCACTAGCAAAAGACTAGGCGAGTGAAGTAGTCCGAGTGGTAGTGGAAGGAAAAAGTATACCAGTACCGTAACAGATATGCAGCGATGTTGTAATCTAGTTAGAGTTAACCCTATGATATCTCCTGGTTGAATGTGTAACCCAACATTGCCACATATGAACAGCATGTTGATGTGTGGCAATGTTGCGATCTAATTTGAGTTAACCCTATGATATCTCCTGGTTGAATGTGTACCCCAATATCTCTGCATAAACAGCATGTTGATATGCAGCAATGTTGTGATCTAGTTAGAGTTAACCCTATGATATCTCTGGGTTGAACATGTAAGCCAATATTGCCACATATAGACAGAAATGTTGTGGTTGATATAACTGCATTGCTGTGTTTTTCTGTTTCAATACAGGGTCATGTCCTTCGTGTCTTGTTGAATGCTTGAGATGAAATCCAAATACCTCACAAGACATAAAGCAATGGGGGCTAGGTGTTATGCTTGGACTGGGTAAGTACGAGTATAGACTTGGATATAGTTCTGGGACTCAAGAGTTCTTCTAGACGTTTAAGTCTAACCTTCAAGATGAAGGATTTATCCAGTGTTCTTGTTGAAGAAAGATGACTTGCTACTAGAGACGAGAGGATGAGGATATCGATGATGATTCCAAGTAGATCTAGCTTAGAGTACAACATAGCTAGATCTTGTCATATTATAATACAGTGGAGTGCACAAGGACCAAGGATAGAAAAGGAAAGATGGCTATTGTACAATATGGAGGAGAATTGCTATTGGGCGAAGGGAAGTCATACAATAGAAGATTATGGAATATTCCATAGGACTACCTTAAAGATAAGCGATAGATTGAGAGTTGGATCTCACTATCTATGAAGTGAAAGAAGAAT
The DNA here is from genome assembly GCA_038093515.1 of Butyriboletus loyo. Classification (NCBI taxonomy): domain Eukaryota; kingdom Fungi; phylum Basidiomycota; class Agaricomycetes; order Boletales; family Boletaceae; genus Butyriboletus; species Butyriboletus loyo. The sequence goes on from JBBPSI010000313.1 coordinate 15,696, forward strand.
ATTCTGAGTTGAGTCAGCTAAGGGATAAGCTATCGTGAGATATGCTTAAGTAGAAAAGAAAAGAATGAATCATAACATTACCCCCCCTTTTCATTGTACTTCCTAAAAGTCCATGGACACAAAGACTGGGGATCCTGTGATGTTAGCATAGCCAACATTGTCAATGACATCGTCTCCTTCATGAGGGCAGACCTCTCCATGCTCCCAATGTTCCTATAGATGTTCCTCTCGGCTTTGGCAAATGGCATGTGTTAAGGAAGGGCTATATAGTGGGCAAGGAGGGTGATGGTACGATGATCTGGAGGACCTGCTAGAAGATTGGGAGGAGGGGTTGGAACATCTCCTTCATGGGCAACGTGACTGGTGATGGCCAGGGGAGGATTAAAGGCAGAAAGAACATTGGTACAGGGTGCAATTGATGCAAGTATGTCCGAGACGTCAGCAGGTAAAGCAAGTGTCATGGTAGAGAGGGTGGGAGTGAGGAAGAGGAGCATTGTTGCATACCCTTTGACGTTCTCGTTCTGCTGGGGTGAAAGTCCTTTCTGCTTCTTTGATTACTTGGATTTCCTCCACTGTCAAGGTGATTGAGTCATTGTCGGACAGAGGGGGTCCTATAGTAGGTTCCATTGAGTGGGTAGGGTGTTCGCATCAGGCAGGAGTGTCAATAGAGGCGTTCAGACAAGGGAGGGGAGATGAAGATAGTCGTTGGAGGAGGGGTCAGGGTGGTCTAACTCATTCATCAATTTCTTGTATGAAATCAGACATGCCTAGTTGGTCCATAGCAACAAGAAGCTGTGTTTCCAGGTCAACCTGTGAGTGGCACATGAGAGATACAATGAAATTGGAGGGGTGAGCATGGGGTAGGTTGGCTAAATGATTGATGAAGAGATTGAAACGTCTGGCTTGCAGGAAAGCCAGGCAAAGAGCATCAAGAGGGGATGAAGAGTCCAGGCTGAAGTCTATGTCTCGAGATAGTCCGGAGTCTTGTAACATCAAAGTGAGGAGGTGGAGGGTATCATCATCAGAAGGTTCATGGAGGCGACAAGTGTATGGGTGATTTTCTTGGGCCATATTTGTTTGTTTAGCAGGTGGTGGTTTGTTGAGAAGGGGGGAAATCACAGGGATGATTCTTCATATAATCTTTCAACAACTGTTTGCCATTGTTGAGGTTCTTTTCGGGTTCCCATGAGTTGTCAGCGGTGGGATATCCTTTCCATTTGATCAGGAACCGGCAGTGATTGGGAGGTCCTTTGTGTCGTAAGATGGCTTCTACTTCGAACTCCTTTTCTCCACCGATAAGGTCAGGGGGTGGTTTAGGGAAGTTCAGGCCATGAACATTGTTTTCGCGATAGGGCGATAAGAGGGAAGCATGGAATACATTATGAATCTTCCATGTTTTGGGGAGTCAGAGCTTGTATGTGATAGGGGATAGGGTGTTGATGATAACGAATGGGCCTTCTCTTTTTGGGGTGAATTTTGGGTTCTCGATTCATCAATGAAGGTTTCTTGCTTCTAGCCAAACTTTATCACCTTTTGAGAAGGGAGAGAAGGAGCGTGTGTTTCGAGATTTCATTGTCTGTTGGGCAAGGGCATGGGCTGCTAGTGCTTCATTTCGTGCTGCTGTGAGTTGTTTCAAATGTTCTTCAACAGCTGGAAGGTTCATTTTGGAGATAATGGTGGGAAAAGGATGGGGTTCATATCCCATCATTAAGAAGAACAGAGATTTCCCTGTGACTGAATGGGGGTGGTGATTGTGTGTAAATTCAGCATGGGTGATGTTATCTGCCCAGGTGGATGGGTTATTTCCGCAAAAGATGCGAAGGTATGTTTCAACTTCCTGGTTAACTCTCTCTGTTTCTCCGTCCGTCTGGGGGTGGTATGCTGTTGAGAGGGAGAGGTTGTATCCTAGGAGTTTTCCGAGTTCTTTTGCGAAGGCAGAGGCAAACTGAGGGCCTCTGTCGGAGATTATCTTGTCGTATAATCCGAATCTGGCATATACTTTTAATAAAAAGAGGGAAGCAATTCCTGAGGAGTCCACGGTTTTCTTGGTAGGGCATAGAATTACCCCCTTAGTAAGCCCATGGTCGACCATGACCAATAGGGTATCAAAGCCATCAGCTGTCGGAGGGAGATTGGTGATGAGATCACAGGAGATCTGCTGGAATGGCCATGAGGCAGAGGAGGGAATCAGAGTCAAGGGGGGGGTCATTGGATGAGTATTGGCTTTGTTCTGTTGACAGGCTGTGCATCCTTCAACGTATTTTCGGACAAAAGTGGCAAGACCAGGCCACCAGCATTCAGAAGCGACCAGTTGACAGGTTTTCAGGTATCCAGGATGGCCTGCTGTCGGGTGGTCATGGTGTCGTTCCAGCACGGTTTTGTGAAGGTCTGCAGGGATGTAGACCCGCTCTTGATACGTAAGGATGCTGGCATCAAATTTCCAATCGGAAAGTCAAGATCTGAATTTCTGGGGAATTGTTCCTTCCATTGCTTGGAGGGAATCGAGGACAAGGGGGTCAGAAGAGGAGGATGAAGAGATGTGATCTCGTAGTTCAGTGTCAATGAGGTTGGTGAAGAGGGTAGTGGGAAGGAGGGTGACATCATCATTATTGGTGTCAGTGGAAGGGATGAGGTCAGGTTGTTGAGATAACGCATTGGGGGCTGAGAGATCCTTTCCTGGTACATGGGTCATCTTCAGATCAAAGTCCGCAAGGTCTAGAAGCCATTGTGCTTGGTGTCGGTTCAGCTTCTGCGGTTGTCAGAAGTATGTAAGGTTCTTGTGATCGGTGAAGACATTTACTGGGCATTGAGATCCTTGGAGATAGTGGTGCCATGTTTTCAGGGCTCTGATTACTGTGAGGAGTTCTCGATCATAGTTTTGTTCTGCTGGGGAGAAGGTTTGAGAAAGGTAGGCGCAGGGGTGCCATTCTCCATTGGCATCAGTCTGTAAAAGGACTCCTCCTGAGGCATGTTTTGAAGCATCGGTGGTTATTGCAAATGGCCTGGCCAAGTCAGGCATGGTGAGGACTGGTTCCGAGAGGAATATATTCTTGAGGGTGGTGAAGGCGATTTGTTGATGTTCGAGCCATTCCCATGCTTGCGTCTTCTTCGTCAAATCCAGGAGGGGTCGGGCGATATCAGAATAATGGGAAATAAATTGTTGATAGAAATTGGCAAATCCTAGGAAGGATCGCACATCTTTGACCTTTTGGGGTGTCGGCCATTCCGAAATCCCTTTCAACTTTACTGGGTCCATTGCTACCTGCCCTGGTTTGATGATCATTCCAAGGTATTCAACTTCTTTTGTGGCGAAATTGCATTTTTCTAATTTGAGACATAGATTGAGTTTGTTACGCTGGGCGCTAACAATCAGAACAGCGAGGAGGCACTCTGGAGTGGCCTTGAGACTTGGAAGACGGTTCTGGGTGAAGTCTCAGACTATGTCTTAGTGCGCACACTAAGAGTCTGGAAATGAACTAATTGCTAGCAGGTATCTGCGTAGAACTAGATGGTGTACATGGCGTAAAGACCGAGTCTTATGCCTAAGGAGTCTGTACTGGGCTCCAAGGAGTTAGCAGTCATTTTCAGAGACAATGTTTGGTGTGTTCATGGACTCCCTTGTACTATAGTTTCAGATCGAGGACCCCAGTTTGTATCGGACTTTACCACGGAGCTTTGCAAGCTTCTCGGCATTTCCCAGAAAATCTCCACAGCATACCATCCTCAATCTGATGGACAAACCAAACGGATAAATAGGGAGATGGAACAATATTTACGTACTTACATGGCTAAAAAACAAGAAACTTGGGCCGATTGGATCAAAATCGCCCAGTTCAACCATAATAATTATCTTACCACCGCCACAGGTACAATTCCATTCTCTATCACACGTAATTATTATCCTAGAGTCAGGTTTGAAAAGACTTCCAACACGCTAGCCAGAGATTTCGCACGCAGTGCTGGGAAAGCACATGCCGAGTGTTACGAGACAACGAAGTTATCAAGTCACACGAAGTTCCACTACTGTTGCAGTACTACACAGGTACTGGCGAGGTATAATGAGGATAGCTCAAATCTTAATCTCTCAACTGTTGCCAGCGAATAAGACAAGTGGTTAAAGCTAGGGAATCCTAGCCTAACCACGAGCCCCTTTTTATATTGTACAGAGATGCGCACAGACCATGCTGTGCGTGTGAGGAATTACTATACATGGCTAGACTAAGAAGCGCAACGGTGATTAACCACACGAGGCGCGGGGATCAAAAAGAAGAGAAGTAAACGGAGATTAAATACATGTGTCGTGACGTCATAGAGTCTAGGCCTGGTCTAGGCCGTGACATCATATGCTTAGTCAGCAAGAGATCACATGTAAGTTCCCACGACCACGTGCGCTATGTCACGTGACCTTTGAAAGTGAAAACAACTAAGTCCGAGTTGAAAGTGTACGAAGTGTACGAATAGAATGTTATGATTATAACACCGAGGTTAAAGAAGCATTGGAAGACGCTCACAAGCGCATGGTATCGCAGGCCAATAATAGACGGTCGGATGTGCCTGATTACAAAGTGGGAGATAGTGTGTGGCTCAGTACGGGGAACCTCAAGTTGCCATACACTGCACGAAAACTCACACAGCGTTGGATTGGTCCCTATCGGATCAAGGCACTCAAGCCAAACACTGTTGAACTTCAGCTGCCAAGCAGCATGCAGATTCATCCAGTAGTCAACATTTCTCAGGTTAAACCCTACCGAGAAACCCTTCCAGGACAGCCTGTTCTACGTCCAGACCCAGTCAATGTCACGGACGAAGGGTATTCGGAATTCGAAGTTGATTACATTGTCGCATCCCGGATGAAACGCAAGAAGTTGGAGTATTTAGTGCACTGGAGGGGCTATGACGAAACGGATCGCACGTGGGAACCAGTATCCAATTTGGGAAATTCACAGGACGTAATCACGGATTATCACCATGCCCACCCTTCTGCCCCTCGCCCCCTTCGTGGCCTATCACTTTTTGAATTTTCTTCGCTGTTTAAAGAATACGGTCCTGAGCATGGAACTCCCTATCAAGGAACTCGCTTGGAATACGAGTCCTAGGGGGGGGGAAGTGTTATAATTGTATCTCTTATAACTATCTTTTGCATTCGGACTTCGTCATATTTCTCTTTCAAAGGTCATGTGACTTAACACACATGATCGTGGGATTATACATGTGACCACAGGCTGACTAAGCATATGACATCATGGTCCAGACTGGCCCAGACTCTATGACGTCACACCTCATGTATTTAATCTCCATTTGCTTCTCTTCTTTTTGATCGCCGTCAACTTCTATTTCCCATCATCGTTGACTCGTGACTTCTTCGTATGTACATGTATAGTAACTAGTCTCACGCACTGCATGGTCTGTGCACATTCCCTTGTAATATAAAAGGGCTCGTGGTTGCGGCTAGGATTCCCTAGCTTTAACCACTTGTCTTATTTGCTGGCAACAGTTGAGAGATTAAGGCTAAGAGCTATTCCTCATTACCTCGCCAGTTACTGTGTATAACTGCAATAGTCGCAGAACTTTGTGTGTGATAACTCTCGTTGTCGCAACATACATTGCATGCACTGATTTAACACATAATTAATTAATTAAAATTTAGGGCACCCAGTGTAAGCAACTGGGTTAACAGACAAAAAGGTAATCTCAAGTATTCAAGCCGTCGTAACCACAACCCGCAAAATTTTCAAAGAGTCAGTGCGAGGTCTCATCCATGAGACATACTGTTACAGTTTTACCCCTAAGCGTACCCCGCCACTCGTTTTCCCACGCTCACGCGTCCCCGCCGCCCCCGCCGTCTTGCGATGCCGCCCATCGCCCGCTCCCTAGTCGCCTAGTGGACGTTATCCACTTCCCCGGTCGTTCCTGCAAGTCTCAGTGACGCTACACTGAGATAGCCCCTGTCTCGTCGCCCCGTCGGGCCGGACCCACAGCTGAGCTGTCGCGTCCTCTATTTCTTTAACCAATGACATTTGTTACATCACGTGACTAGCACGTGACTAGATTACGACGCGTCAGTACCTTCGCGTCGAGACCCGTATCCAAGGGCTCCGCCGTTCGCGCACCCTTCGCCCTGTGGGGCTCACCTCGAGGACATCGTCACTTCGCCTTCCGCTCTTCCTATTCGTTGACGATGTCGCCTTCTTACTCGGAGCTTCGCTCCCTCGTTACCGGCACTTTGCCGCTTCTCCATTCGCCGCTATGACTCGGACAGACTCATAGCCCTTTGCCCTTCGCTGCCACGCACAGCTCGGTCTGTGCACGATACCCAGTAGTATATATACGAGTACTTAGAGAAGTACAGACTCTTTAGCTAATTCTACGCATCTACCAAGTGCATAGTAATCTAGCAATATACCCTTCTCTTGCCGATAAAGCCGATAAGAGTCTGCTCGATCTCGTCTGGTCGCCACCACTCAAGATCTCGCCGACACTTGCTTTGCAAGACACCCGATAGCGTCGTCTACGCGAGTCGGCTAGTTTCCTCATTAGGCTCGAGCCCCTATAAGTGCTCGCTTGCTAGCTATTGTGCGCTACCAGCGTAACACATACCACCTCCGACCTGATATTCATGATCCCCAACCCAACGCTGAAGTTGCTGTCAAACAAACAACAATTCCATGGCTATTTGAAGAGGACAGATGGCTCCATCACATAGGTCAAGAGGTATGTAGTACACTTTTATTATTTTCATTGCTTGCACTGACTTTCTACATAGCATGGGAGTATTATTGTGCCCTTCGAGCATCCTGCACTCGTCTCAACAATTCTCAATGTGGTCTGGCTTGGTGGTCTCAGCAAGTTCCTCAACGATACACCTGAGGCTTTCATGCACATCACCACCCTTGCTGTGATAGCAATCCATTCAACTTTGTCAGAACATGTCACTGGTCTACATGAACCAGTTGACTTCTCACCAACAAAGCTAGAAGGGGTATATAAACAAGTTCTCAATTCACTGCTCACAGCACCATATCCAATACTCACTGGATTGAGGTTTCGGAATTGGTAAAGTCCGAGCAGGCGCACCGAGGGCAACGAAGGATGCAAGGGTAAACCTATCAGTGGAAAGACTCACTGATAATACGAGAGTGAGAGTATCGCAAACAGAGTATAAGGAGCAAGGCTCAACTTAGAGATATCGCAGTAGTGATGATAGAACTGAAAGATCTAGAGAAAAGCGACAAGCCATAAGGGCTGTCTTATATACAGTACATGAGTGTTTGTACTTATGTTCTGTATAGTACCTATATAAGGTATAGTATGAAATACATGACAATATGATAGAGATAAGAGATAAGACTAAGCATATCGTCCAATAGCATAATAAGAGCTATTTGTAATGTGATAAGCATGACAAGGTCTAGACAATGATGTCATATAGACCAGTCTAGAAACGTAGTGGCTGTAAGTGAAATACAGAAATAGAACACTACCGTTTCAACACTCCTCCTCGCTTTAGCATTACTTCTTTATAGAGACAAAAGGAGAAAGAGAGAGCATGGACCGAACTTCTTCAAACCTCTGCCATGTCAGATTCTTCGTAAAGATATCTGCTGCTTGTTGTTGAGTAGGAGTATAGAAGAGAGTAATCTCCTTATCCTCGATGCATTCCCGAATGTAATGAAACGGAATTGCAATGTGTTTGCTGCGTCCTTCAATGGCAGGATTAGAAGCCAGAAATATAGCTCCCTGATTATCAACTAGAAGGGGTAAAGGACCAAGTCTGTATCCCATCTCGAAGAACAAGGAGCGCACCCAAGAGAGCTGTTTAGCGGTCTCGGTCATGCCCATATATTCTGCTTCGGTTGAAGAGTGAGCAATCTTGCGTTGTCGTCTGGATAACCATGATACTATGCCAGATGCTAGAAATATACAATAACCAGTCGTTGAACGACGGGTCTCAATATCGCCTGCCCAGTCAGTGTTGCTGTATGCAATAAAGCCAGAATTGGCTCTCAGACCAGACTGGCTGTGTCCGGAATACATTATGCAAAGGTCTGGAGTTCCAACCAGATAGCGGACTATATAGAGCGCTCTTTGCAAATGTTCTTCCGATGGATTGGAAGAGAATTGCGACATCTTGATGACAGCATGAGCGATATCAGGTCTAGATCCGAGCATGATGAATAGGAGGGATCCGATGACAGATTGATATTGAAGGAGAACGTCGGGTGTAGCATCGTAGGAGGGGGTGAGAATGGGAAAGCCTGTGTTCTCATAGATAGAGTGCAGGGATTCGTAATAGAAGGAATGAGATCGTATATATTCGACCTTGCGACAGTGGTGGTGACCTTCCTCATCGATCCAGTCGATGGGTTTGAGGGGACCAACCTCCGAAGATCGGATCCGAGTTTCGGAAGCGATTCTGTGGGAGAAAACAACGGAGGGGGTTGGAACCGATCGATCAATTACGAGGTTCGGGATGAGGAGGTCGTCGGTGTCATTGGGGTCGAGGCCTTCTAGCTCCTCTGGTAGGAGGCTCAGGATTTGCTGTTCTGTCTTGACGACGAACGAGCTCGTTGGTTCCATCTGGCCTGGGAATGATGGTAACATCGTCGGGTAGACGATGGATTCCTCAGTCAGCGGCGATAGTGATTCCATAGGAAGGTGGTTCGCCGGTGGAAGCATCATGTATCCTGGTTGGTAGAAGGGACTGGGCCCTACGACGGTCGGATGAGGGTCCAGCTCTGGGACCGGGCTCTGCAACAGCTCCGACGGTGGGTACATCAGGGATGGTGTTGCTGAGGCTAGTCTGGTCGTGTACGATGACATTGTTTGGAGGATTGGGAGGTCGATTGGCAAGTCCAAAGATGTTGTCGAGATCTAAGACGTTGATTTCGACGGAGTTATTTGGAGTGCGAGGGCGACGACAATTGTAGGGAGGTGGTGGAGAAGGAGTTTGAAAACGGATGTGGTGCGGTGCAGGAAAATACGAAGAGGAGCGACGACGATGGTGCTCGACTCTTTGGGATGGCCTAGAACGTTCACTAACCTCTTGTAAGTTAGAAGGACTCGGGTGAGAAGTCGATCTAATTGACAAGGCATGGTGGTGAGTAGGTGAACGCCATTGTAAGGTCAGATCGTGATCCTGAGAAACAATACGTAATGCGATGATGAAAGAATCAGCTAGCAACCATAGTGTGCTAAAGAACATAATGTTCGATGCACCACATATGGAAGCGAGTATGAGACTCAAGAAAGCGAGTACCCATAGTAAACCAAGAGCGATAGCACTCTCGTTCCGCAGGGCTGGAAACATTATCGAGAATCGACAGATGTTTAGATTAAAAGCCTCTAGCGGGGCTCATAACCTTTCGGAATTGGTAAAGTCCGAGCAGGCGCACCGAGGGCAACGAAGGATGCAAGGGTAAACCTATCAGTGGAAGACTCACTGTTGTTATAATCATAACATTTTATTACGT
>JBBPSI010000314.1:0-24995 GCA_038093515.1 Butyriboletus loyo
CAAAGCTATTCAAGAAGAGGCTGGAATATAAGCAGAAAAAGTTGAGAAATGAAAAATGAAACGATTCCCCATTTGCTGCTGAAATGATCAGCCGAGACAACCGAGCAAAATGCTGTCTCTCACCTCTCCCCATTTCATGCTCCCATTTCGTTGTCCACTGTGATAACTTGGCATTCGCATTTTTGAGTGCCATGTCAATGTTGACCTGACCACTGCCACCATCGACTAAACTCCGGTTAGTGTGTAGCATATCAGTGGTCTCCGCCTAGATGATCTGCATTAGTTCCCAACAGGGCCAAGTGGAACACACTCACCGCAATTCTTCGTAATTGTATGAATGCGGCGACAATAACATCCTCGCACCGTAATGGAGAACCACCTCGTTCATGCCAAGTGTCCGCATGTCTGATAAAGTCATCCTGCACTCAAACAGGTGAAACACTGAAGTGTTATCCAAGTTTACGTTAGCTACCTCAGGAAGCATCCAATGGCGTCCGGTTTGCATGCTAAGGCTCCGATCGTGAACAAATAGTACAAGATAAGTTCTCTCGCGATTCCGTCGCTCTAGTAGCTGAAAACCCGTTTCGTTCGCAGGTGGCTTCGCCAAAAAACGATTTAGACCAAGTTCTACAGCCATCCGGCACGCCTATCGACCATATCAGTAACTGGAGAGCTATTCCAAGAGCCTCTCACACTCACGTAACCAATGTACATCCATGTGCGCTAGGAGCATGTCAGGAAGGACACTTGAGTGAGACCGAGGCATCGACGTACATTATCATCTTGCTCTCTCCAATACGTCAAGCACGCAAAGGCTTGGACCACTTCGACTCGTTTCCACCCCTCAGAGAACGCACGGACGGCCAATTCATGAGCGAGATGGAAACACTCTTTGTAGAGGCTTGGCTCAAAAAATTTACAACCAGCGGCGACGAGCGTGGTGAACAAAAGGGGACACTTCGAGCGCACATAATTGACTGAATGCAACTGTGGATCGAATAAATTGATAAATGGATTGAGGCGTAAAAAGATGGCATCGAAGAGCATTTTAGCCTTGTCCTCCGATATGAGGCCAGCTGTGATGGGATCTTGAAATCCAGCTGGGAGAGGAGCGGGTCGTACCAGCTGAAGACCATCTGGATCACCCCGAGGAGTCTGGGGTGCGACAATGGGATAAGGTGATTTGGGTTCGGGGTTAAGAATGGTTCGAAAAAATGAATTTTCTCTGCGGATAAGTTTCGCGGGAAACTTTTCATCCACACGGTCTTCGTCGTCCTCACCATCCGAGGGTCGATTTCCAGAGGCTAAGCGCCGTAATGCACAAAATCTTAATGTAGGTCGGTAAAAATGAGCTTAAACCGTTACCTGAGGCGCTATATTCATCCAGTGGCCGGATCATGGTGCCAAAATGTGTTTCTACTTGGGAAGATTGGGAGTCGACAGCAGGGAAAACAGAGGACATTGACGTCTCATTAGCCTGTTTGAGTTTTGCGGTGTTCAGCCCTTTCTCCAGACGTCGAAGCATCTTCGATGCCTCTGATAGTCTAGAAAAAGGCGTATGAGTGGGGTAAAAAATGACCAGGTCGAAATGATTTAATCATACTTTGACCCGGGTTTACGGCCGCGGCGATGTTTCTCGAAAATGCATCTGGATGTGTGCAAGATGTAACATGCATCAAGTAGAATCGCATCATTTCCTACATACTCGGCATTAGTTCTCTTACACCTTTGACACGGCTTCTGGCCATCCTCGGCCCCAACACACTTCATCTGACTTGGAGTGAACCAGAGAATGCGAGCGATACTTGAAGAACCTACTTTAGCTGCGCGACATACTGTGCAGGCTCTAGGGTTCCTTACGACAGGTGCCTTGGAGCTGCGTAGGGTGTAGGTAAGTAGATGGGAGGGCATGATGAGTTTCTGACGTACGCGAACTTTGAAGATTGTATATCTGCAACCACTGCAGAGGCCTGCATCATGTCTAGGTCCCGGACACTGGGGTGGGCACGGTTATCAACGTTACGGTGACTCGGCGTCAGTTTATCGACCGGGGAAGGTCGGTTAATTAAGGGTTAAGATGAAGATGTCAGGACGGCGTCGGAAGTGATTAGAACTCCCAATACGAATAGGGCTGTAAAGAAAAAAAAATATGACACGGATATCAGAGAGTAGAATAGCAGGGCGAGGTTTGATATCGGTGAAGGAGCGAAAGAATGGGGATGAGATGTACTAGTGGGATTTGTTGTAAATAAAGCCGGGCGGCAAAACGAACATAGGTTGCCGAGCTCGGCAATCACTTGATTGTCCGACTTCAAACCGCTCACTTCCTAATCCGGAGAGGCGATGCCTCGGTGGTACCTTGTGGAATTAATTTAGCAAGCCGTCTTCACAAATGCGTGGACAACACGAGGCAGTTCGTCCTCGTGACGATGTGCACATCCGCAGTAGTTGGCAGGCGCAATCACCGCACTCGCCGCATTCCGACAACTCGGAGGGTTCTTGGGTGGCCGGCACTCCGAGATATGTTTTCACACGGGCCGAGGGAATCCGGGGGAGGTGCCGGTGGTTTATACACGCTGTGTATTCTCATCACACAAGCACTTGCGAGGTGTACGGGTGTCAGTGACGATGTGTCTACGAGCAATGCATGTGTATCATCACAACGAGGCAAGGTATCGCTGCAAAGCATGTCAAACTTTAAAGTGAATAATTCGAGAGACTCCCGCACAGTTTCAGCATCCGCCACAGCAACTTTGAAGCGAGAAACCTCCCTCCAGCATTCCAGAGGTGTCGTTAGATTCATTCTAGACGTCTTTAGTCCGAAACACGACCCAATGAAGATAATCATACGTACTTGTAGCAGGACGCAATCGCTTCACCCGTCTCCTTAACAGAGCGAAGATCATCCAGCTGCCGTCGTGTTTGGAACCTATCAACCTTCTCCCTGATTTCCTCCAAGTCACCGATTAGCGCGACACCGGTTTTCAGGCCACCATGAGTACTGCCGACTCCGACCATACTCATTTCCCGATCCAGGTTCTCCTTCTCCAAAGCATGGTGAATTTCAAGTTGGACCGCCTCCTCCTCAGCGCGCAAAGCTGCTAATTCGCGTTGTATTCTTTCCCGTATGTGAGAATCTACCGCGAATTGTCGTTCGGGCTGTGTCTCCTCAGATGCGAGCCGCGCGAAGAGGTTGTTCACCACATCCGGTGAAATCTGGGCATGTGAGTGGTCTGCAGCACCGGTGAAGGCAAACACCATACCTCTATTTGAGCTTCTGAATTGAACACCTTCGGGGCCGTATCAGGCTTGGACTGGCTCGTACCCATTTCCGACGAGTTCGCTGAGCGGAACGACAAGGCAACAATGATGTTGTTTATTTGGCTATCTCACGCAGCTGGCATCCAGCACAACTCCAGAGATTCCCAATGTACAAGTTATCGTTTGTACAGTACGTTCAGATTAACCTCGTACATGTTTATTATAATATTTGTGACCATATTCAAGAAGCCTACAAATTGCAAGTCAGGTTGCCAAGTCAGAATGGTGTTTAGGTTGTGCGTTACCAATCAGGCTCAATTTCAGTGATCACCTTAATCCTGTGTTAGGTCACGTCAGCAAACTAGCCATCCTATCCTAAGCAATGTCTTACTGAGTTTTTTTAGTCTCTTCCAGCTCGTGGAAAACGACCCACCCAGTACGCGGCTTCCGGGTAAATAGCACAGACGTCGGATGAACATGTAAAATCTACGGAAAGTAAGACATCCATAATTGCTGATAAGGAATTCGCATTTACTTGGTCATTTTGGACCGAGCGATATGTCCCGTCTGCCATCCATCGGGCCGCATTTCGCCAGTATCCACTTACAAGGCATTGCCGCAGCCGTTTGGCATCCCCCTCACAACTCTGTTTTGGGAGGTCAAAGCGCATCATGTACTTGCTGAGTTGCGAACGGATGGATACTGCTCGAGACATCGCCCGAAAGTTTAGCGCATGAGCCTTGCACCAGGATGACGAGCGCCCATATCTTGTGAATGCATTGTATACTGTTACTCATAAGTACACCTGCAGCACGTACTGGCTATTTACATACCATTCAGAAGTGTCAGATGATCCTTTGCATGCAGTCAGCGACAATTGATAGATGGAAAAGATGACATATTTACCCCTTCCTCGGCAGTAAATTTCCGCCTTTCGAGTTCAGCGAGCGCGCCTGGGGCTCCGTCTAGTATGACAAACACATCCTACATGATATAATCACTACGTAGGCTCGACGGGAAGTTCCCTACGCACCTGTACAGAGATCATTGCCGCGATCGTCAAAATATCTTCCCCGCAAGAAAACTCTTTGGAACTGAACAGCTGGACAAAGAATTCAGATGTGGCCAAACAGGTGGGATCGGTTTTTACCATGCGGACAATACGAAGTTCGATGGGGCACTCCGCAACACGCTGGCCCATGACAGTCAGTCGACCATCCTCTCCAATCATCCCAGCTATAACTAGACCTTCTAGTGCACGCAGGATACCTTCAGCAGGAGGAGCAGAAATCCATTCAAATTTCATTAGGTCGTCGATCCCAAGGGACTTGAGCTGGAGGATGGGGGTGGTCATGTCCGTACGAGTAATCTCTGGGGGAGTGGTCGCTGGAAGTGACGCTAAGCAGGGTTCGGGATATAACCTATAGCAAATGCCTGGCGATGTGCGACCAGCACGACCAGCTCTCTGCGTGGCTGATGCCAGGGAAATACGAACGGTAGAGAGCGAAGAAAGGTAAGATGAAGGGTTGTAAGATCTTATCTAGAACGACGTTGACTCACACGCTCATCTTGGACAGACAGAACATACCTTAACAAATCCACAATCCACTACAAATTTTACCCCATCGATCGTAACACTTGCCTAATGAAATGCGTGAAAGGTTGCACGTTAACTTCAGAATCGAATAAGGAGCACACTTCAGCGATATTGGTTGCGGCAACGACCTTGCGGGAATCTGGATGTGCGCGGTTGAACGCTCTAAGTTGTTCTTCTGTACTCAAACCCGAGTGCAGCGCTAGGGGGATAATCTGCGGGGCACCACGCGGCAAACTGAGTGCGAAGGGCTGTCAACTCCAGGCAAATCTAAGTGAGTTGGTTTCGCACGTAGGTATGAGTTCCGTTATTGCCTCCAGAAACCGCTCAATGTCTTCCCGACCCGTCAGAAATACGAGAATATCTCCAGCCATATGCTTTCATTTTACTCTTTTGAGTGAAAGGCTGCGCACAGATTACGGACTACCGAGCGTACCTGCAGGTTGATTTTCCAGGTCACATCGACAGCCATTCTGATATAGTCGTCGGTAGACTCCTCCAGATAGGCAATTTCTACTGGGTACATTCTTCCCTCTAGGCTGATGATAGTGGCTTCTTGCGGTGAAGTCCCTGAGCAGAAGTAGTCGTGGAAAGACATGGCATCAAGTGTGGCGGAGGAAACAATTATGCGAAGGGAAGGCCGTTTGCGCCTAATCCTACCATGGATCATTTCAGCAAACAAATAACGGATTGAGTGAGGTTCCTAGACTTTTTTAGAACGCCAAGCAACAGATCAGTGTAAAGGCTCCGTTCGTGGGCTTCGTCAATCTGCAGTAGAATGTATTAGAGAAGAAATAATCAAGCTCATTATTGTGCCCTTGCCATGATAACACTATAGCGTGACAATAGTGGGTCGAGAAGGGCTTCTCGGAAGAGCATTCCATCCGTCATGTAACGTATCCGAGTCTTATCTTTATCGCTTACGTCCTCAAATCGGATGGTATATCCAACCTGGTAAACAACTGTAAGTGCTTATTCATGTAGATGCTCGTCAATTGGTACCTCTTCTCCGAGGACTGTTCCCACTTCAGCGGCCACGCGAGCAGCAACCGAAGTTGCAGCAACTCTTCGGGGTTGTGTGCAAACTATCACATTACCTTGAGCAGCCCATCCAGCTTCCAGCAGATATTGGGGAAGTTCTTGAGAGAATTAAGTTCGCGCGACCGCATAATACATCCGACGTACGTGTAGTTTTTCCGGAGCCAGTTTGCCCGACTACAATAGTAACCGGATACTGTTCGATGCAGTATAGAAGCTTTTCGCCTGAAAGTAGTGAGCTTGAGAAATATAGAAAAAAATACGGACACCCACGATATTTTGAAATGGGGAGGCGTTCACGTTGGGCTTGCAGTGGAAGAGAGTTGTCCGATGGCGCAGAAGGGATCACACTTTCTTGTTCCTGAGTCAACCTGTCCAGACTACTTCCTGGTGCTGCCGTCCCAGGCTTCCAAAACAACGAGGACATTGAATTTCTCCCTTCTGTGTGCTTTCAATGGACTAGATATGAGTAGAGTATGTTCCGGTACGCTGCAAGCAAGTTGGATACATCCAAACAAGGCGAATCCGATTATGGTGTTTGCATGATCTTTGCATTTCTTTTCAGTCATGGACGCACGTGAAGATCTTCCCAAAGTTTCTATTGAAACTGAGCAGGATTGGAGACGAATTCAGCAGACCTTATCTGCTGCCCTCTTGGCCCGGTTGGACACCGAACTCGAATTCCACGGGCAATCTAGTGACAAGGACGCACTCTTGCCACACGTTCATCAGGTGAATTCACAGTGGCTTGCTCTTGCACATGCTAAACCATAGCACATCCAGTTGCTTGATACCCTCTTTGACATCGCTCGCCCTAATTTACGTATAAATGGGCGTACTATAGACGAACCGTGTGGTGATGAGGACGGTGAGTTGACTACTACACATCTGAGCTTTTCATACCCTTTGTTCACAAGTCTAGACGTGGAGCCATTCGATGAAGCATTAGACCGACACATTTGGTCGCTGTCAGACCAAAGGTTGAAGTGGGACAAGGAAATAGCAGACCGTCGACGCTCACGGCCCGAGGACATCGAGAAGTTGGTGATGGAGAGCTTGGCACAACATCACGTGTACGACTTGGAAGTGTCGGAGAAGTCTAATGCTGATGCTGATGCTAACCGTAAGTTGTGGGTTCCTGTCGTCGGCGCTGTTAACTTGTCCCATAGCTAAGCAAGTCGACTGTGAGCTCCCACAAGTTCTGTTAAACGCTGTTTCCTTGGCACCCCATCTATTGCAGGTGCGTTTCTATGGAATTTGAATGGCATTCCAGAAAAGGTTCCAATGACTCTGTAGTTTATCAAGTCTCAACACAGTCGGGCGAATAGGATTCAATCGGTATCTGCTGAAGTAAAGGCACTGAAACCTTAAATTTCGGGGATACAACCAGCAGTATACGATTGTATCGCGTCAATTTCAAGGAGTTTTTTCTGTAGAAAACAACGGATTATGAACCACGGCTACCTCTGTTGGCACCACGCCCACCATAACCACCTCTAAATCCGCCACGGCTACCACGATCATTACCTCTACTCCCTCTACCGCCCCTGCCGCCTCTACCTCCACCTTGCCAAAGTCCACGGCCGCCTGAACCGCCCCGTCCGCGTAGATTGCCGCGCGCGCTGCCACGGCCACGTTCTGGAAGTAGATCAGCCAGCGGATATCACGGGAGGTCATTGACATACTGAGAATTCCTGGACAACAGAGCACACACATTAGTTATATATACGTATAGAGGGAGATAGGTTTGTACCTGTTGCTTTTGGCTTCGGAAGAAATCGCTCGATGGGTAGGAGTTTGTCGCTTCCAATGTAGACCTTATCTCCTTTTTGAAAACTGGTTGCTACCATTCCTTCACCCATTTTTACTGAAAAATACACTTCGTTTATCGGACCAAGTATCTCATCGACTTTTCCGATGGCAGATTTGTTTTGGAGGTAGATGGGGGCATTGAAATATGGTACTTTGTCCGAAACGAGAGAGACACAGAGCATCTCGCCCTCGACAGCGTGCATAAATGAGCCTATTTCTGTCGAAGGTGGATGAGCAGAAAAGTTGAACAAATGTTCATAAGTACCTAGCACGGTGTCCGGTGGACCGGTATCGCGCTGATGGAAGCCACCGCGGCCACCTCCACGAGCTATGCGAGAAGTAAGTACACAACAGAAAACTGGACAGCGTTCAAGCTTACCTCCGCGACCAAATCCCCTCGCGCCGCCTCGATTCATGGTCGCTGCGTTGCAGAAAGTTTGCTTATATAATCATGCAGCGCTCGTCAAAGTTCAAAGCTCCAGCCCGAAATACTGTCGTGACAACACCGGTCCCCAGTCCAGTATGAGCTTTTTCTTCCGTCACAATCCGACGGCGGAGGCCAATTTTTCGGTTCAGAGTACTGCTGAAGCTGCAGGCGAAGATATCGTTCTTGTTTCTCAGGATATTTGGGACGCTCTTTGTTTATCTGGTGAATCACGCAGAGTCGTATCCATAAAATCGAGGCGCCAGTATCCAACCAGGTCGCTTTCTGATCATGCCAGTGCTCTGACCTGCTGGGCTATCCCTGATCCGACTGTGCGTATCATTATATTCCACCACTTCTCGTCATTTATCGTAGTGAAGGTATCGGATATCGCTGTCCCGCCAGCTTGGCTGGTCGCTTATCCAACCATTTTTCAGCCTTTCCAGATGACTTTGGATGGACCCTTTAAATCCGTCATTCTGTCTGCTGTAGAAAACATTGCCTTGACGGAGGTCGTTTTAACCGCAAAACATGAGGACGCCTACATAGCGGCTTCCGTTCATGGAGTAGTGCTTGAGAGTTGGTTCTTCGATTCCCGTGTCATCATCCGTGATGGCGAGGACGTCTTCATACCTTCCAGTATCTTTTCCACTGGTAATTCATCGATTCAGCCTCTTTCGTCGCTCTTTGGGTACACGGTGAGCCTCGCATTGCCTAACCAGCAAGGTATCGCACAGCGGGGATCGACCCGATTTGTGGTGTTGTCATGCGATGAGTCAAGCGGAGTATCAGACAAAGCGGACAGTCGAGCCAGTCACGAGAACTTGGAAATCAATGAGTCATTTCTTATGTCTGCTGTATTATCCTCTCCGGAATCTTTGTCCCAGGCAAATGAAAGCGGTGAGGATGTAGCAAGGTTGTGCGTCTAGCTCATGTCTAATATAGTTACGCTCTCAGGGGCTATATTCTTTGCTGAAGCTCTGCAAGCACCGATTGACGCTGATCTAGATCAAGTTACTGTCTACATTCGTACAAGTAACTTGCGTCCACTTGGTGTGCTGAACGGTGATTGGGTATGTCTTTCTTTTATTTCATTGTATTTCAACATTCGATCTAACCTAGAAATCAGGTTCTAGCCTCGCCAATCGACTCTTTGACCTCTCGTCTAGTGCGTATTGGCGCCCTTGACGAAGCCTTCAGCGATTCGTGCAGGCAATCTGCTACGTTATCACCTGCCCTTCTTCACAACTTGTGCCCACGCGGCCGTCGGCAGATCGTGCTTCGTGTGTCTCCATATGGAACGCGAGATCCTGGTGTTCCAACAGCAAAGAGCATTACGTTGGCGAGGGTGGCTTCGCCATTCTCAATCCATCGCCGTTACGAGCCACTGTTTATTGATGCTTTACATGAATATTTTGGCTCATCAAAACGTTTGGTTAAAGATGGAGATATCATCCCATTGCGGATCAACATCGACCGTTCACTGGATCCTCATCATACCTTACGCCCAGGCGATTTCACAAGAAATGTCACACACAGCTGCTCGGACGTTGCGGTCTATTTTGTTGTTCGGAATGTGGATTACGAATCCGTCGCTGTCCAGACGCACGGTCAACCTTTGCCGGTCCCTCACGTTGGCTGCTTCGTTGATGCTAATGCAACGAAGATCACTCAACTCGGAGTTGAGTATGTCAGAGTTCCGGATATATACAATTATTATGAACTCTGTTGGGTGTCATCTCGCTCATTCTTACTTCTCGCGTTAACTCTTCCTCACAGGTCATGGGCGGTTGGCGTTGCCAGCGGCATTTGGAATCTCCCACCCGATCTCTCAGTTGTCGAATGCCATGTCGCTTGACGAGGCAGCAAGCTTGGGTGTTCGGTCTACAGTTTTTATCACAGGGTCAAGGGGAACGGGTAAATTCTCAGCGGCAGTGCACATTGCTCGTCATCTTCAGATGCATCTTGTGGAGGTGAGCGGTGAGGTATTCACCTGTGGCTTGATTAAAATGATGGCTTTGCAGATCAACTGTTTCGATATTCTATCGGATACAACTGCCAAAACTGAGGTTGCATTGCGAGAGCAAGTGGAAAGTGCTATATCGTGTTCGCCGTGTTTGGTTGTGCTTCGCCACGCCAGTGCATTGAACTACTCGGTGACCACACCAGACACCAAAGAAGGTTTGTTCCATGATCTTTTTACCTACCTTCCATATATTCATCACTTGCATTTCAGGGTCATTAATCCTTCAAAGATTACAGCAATGTGTTGATGATGCAAACAAAATTCAGGAGCAGCAGTGTATCCTCCTTGGAGTAGTGGAGCATGGTCAAATACCTGAAAGCATCTCATTCAGTAATGAGATAGATATCAAGGTAGGAGTTAACTTCAGTGTTCTTTGTTTTCTGACATTTGGTGTTCAGGCACTGAGTGAGGAAGAACGTTTCCATCTGCTCTTGGAGCAGGTAGATAGTCAAGGTGGATGCCTTGCTCCAGATGTCTCTGTTGTTGCACTAGCCAAGCAGACTGCAGCATTAGTTGCCTCAGACTTGGCTAATCTGGTTAAAAAGACACGACTTTGTGCAGTAATGGAGTAAGTTAAGTGTAGCAGTCAATGGTTTATTCTTGATTAATTGGATTTAGCTCTGAAATGCAGCAGCTGGTAACTCAGCCAGTTGTGTCTGCTAAGCAGTTTGACACTGCTTTGCTCAAGGCTAGGACAGCCTTTGCTCAAAGTATAGGTGCACCTAGTATTCCAACAGTCCTTTGGGAAGATGTTGGAGGACTGGGTCCAGTGAAGAATGAGATTCTGGATACAGTGCAGTTACCATTGGATCATCCTGACTTGTTTCAAGATGGGCTGAAGAAGAGATCAGGTTATCTAGGTTTACTTGCTATGGTATTTCCATTGACTACGAGTTTTATTATAGGTGTTTTGCTATATGGTCCTCCAGGAACTGGGAAAACTCTACTTGCAAAAGCAGTGGCAACTTCCTGTTCATTGAACTTTTTTTCAGTGAAAGGGCCAGAATTACTCAACATGTACATTGGTGAATCTGAGGCCAATGTTCGCAGGGTTTTTCAAAGGGCAAGGGATGCCAAGCCTTGTGTCATCTTCTTTGATGAACTTGATTCAATAGCTCCCAAGAGAGGAAATCAAGGAGATTCTGGTGGAGTTATGGATCGCATTGTGAGCCAGCTTCTAGCTGAGCTTGATGGGATGAGTATAGGAGGGATGGATATATTTGTGATTGGGGCTACTAATCGCCCAGACTTGTTGGATCCTGCATTATTACGTCCAGGGCGGTATGTCTAAATTCTGTTAATAAAAAATCCTGACTAACCTGTTCACATAGATTTGATAGAATGCTCTATCTGGGTGTCTGTGAAACTCATGAAGCCCAGCTTGATATTCTGAAGGCTCTTACCCGGAAATTCAATTTACATACCAATCTCAATCTGTCTTCAATTGCTGCCCATTGCCCCTTCAATTACACTGGAGCAGACTTCTATGCTTTGTGTGCTGATGCATTACTTCATGCACTTGCATGCAAAGTTGCAGAGCTTGAAAAGGAAAGAGGTAACTGATCCCATAATAGCTCATAACTCCAAGCAATTTATAACTGTTATTTACAGCTGAGCTAAATGCTCTTCCAAAATACCAGCAGCATCCCATTTCTCCTCAGTTCTTCATTTCTGAAGTGAAATCAGATGCAGATTTACAGCTAGTGGTAAAGGCAGAAGACTTTGGTTTTGCATTGGAAGAGCTAATTCCAAGTATCAGCAATTCTGAGTTATTACATTATACATCAATTCAAAGGAATTGGCACAATTAGGTGTAATAGGAGTTACTGAATACATGTGCAATATTTGTTATGATGTGAATCAATTTTGGCGTATTTATGGAATACATGCATATATATGTATGTACACACATATACCTATTATATAACTCTTCTCAATCACATTATCTCACAATATACAGTGAGTGAAAAAACCCTTGCAATGTTTCACTATTTTGCACTAGATGCTATGTAGCACCTGATGGTGTGGGAATTCCACTTAGCATTGGTGAGGTGGGTGGTAGCACTACCTTCTGGCTACAAATAGGTCCCTGGGTCATGTGATGTGGCCAAGTGGCTGTGGAGATATGTCCATTCTAAAATAGGTATATGTACCATTGCAAGGGTTTTTTCACTTTTGGTGGAATAAGGGTATTTGGGAGATATCAGTGCTTGGTATAGCCTCCTTTGGCCTTGAACACTCACTGCCTGAACCCTCCTAGGCATGCTTTCAATCAACTTCTGATACTCTGCAACTGGTATTTTGTTTCACTCCACCTGAATTCTCTTCCACAACTCCAGTATTTCATGGGGGGTGTTCATACTCTGCAAGTCTCCTCTTGAGATAACCCCAGGTATGTTCTATTGGGTAGAGATGAGATGGATGGCATGGCAGATATTAGCAGGATAAAGCTTGGATGGATAACCTCCAGTGGACTTTTGCAGATTAGAACACTTCTTTGAATGAAGTCTAGAGATGGTAGAGAGATGAAGGTCTTCAAGATTCACTGTAGACACAGAGTGCTAAGGAATGAGGATGACAGATGAAGAATGCTGGTGAACTGAGTGATATGATAATGCAGCAGATGGGTGAAAGTGTGCAGCACTTCCCGATGTCCTACAATCCTGTGGGGTCAAAGTGAGCTGTGAATCCCCTGAAATGGTAGGAGAGTCTGACAATGCATCAAACGAACTTCAGATCCCCAGAGTAGTAGGAGGAAGGAGGCTCTCACCTTGATGTGCCTGCACAAACTCTGGCATGGTGTATTGAATGAAATCCTGGTGGAGGGCCGGGGTGGCCTGCATGTATGGAGCCAGGATTTGAGTGTGTTTGCATAAATAACACTGGAAGGCATCACTTTTCCAATGGCCCATAGTCTTGACTGTCTTGAAAGGGACGCTGCATAACAGGTACTCAAGGGTACCACCTACACAAATTCCATGTCCTTGGAGAGGTTCCAAACCAGCAGCTTTGGTGGCTGTGGTGATGTGTGCAATGAATTTAGTTTTTGTGAGGGAGCGATATCCTTCAGGGCACTTGAAATCGTAGGCAAAAAGCAGAGACCTGGGCAAAAGGTCATTGATGCACAAATGATTTTCGAGGGTGGCACAAGGGTCAGAGGGTCCATGTTGGACTGCAAAGGAGAGATCCTCACCTGCAGGGCTTGTCTTGGTCCATGGGACAGCAAAGATGGTTTGTTGTCACCTGTCATGACATTGCTCAATCCTAACATCAAAGTGCTTGACATGTTGTGTGGGATTAAAGGCTTGAAGTGATGGGACAGTGAGCTCACCCAGCCGTGTGATGGTGTAAAATCCTGAAACTAAGCAACTGAATACAGCAGCATTGAGAGGAGTGTTGAGATCCAGTTGCCCATGCACGGCAAGAATGAAGTCAGTGGTGTATGGCAGCCGCTTCTTTCGGCGAGAGGTCGCTGGAGTGAGATGCTCAGTAGCCTTGAGAAGTGTGTCGATTTCCAGATCATTGAGCACCCAACATTGACCATGGAGGATGTGCCAGGCATGAACACCATAGATGTAGTTTGAGATTGTCTTTCCTGAGTACAAGCCAGCAAGGTATGTGATGAAAGAAGAGATGAGGTCCAAAGGGGCAGGGGCGCACTGTGATTCTGGTATGGCTCTCGTGTCACACCAAACATGAAAAATTAGGAGACCAGACCCATAGAGTTCACATGTGCTATTTGCCCATGCATGAAGCATGACATCTTGAATGCATGAGGCCTCAATGAGAGGTGAATCAAGTGAGAGGGTACGAGTGATAGCAGGTGCCCACAGCTGAATCCTATCCTTGGCTGGACACTGTGGGTGAAGTGGGGAAGGAATTGGTGTCAAATCAGCAGGATAAGTAAGCTTTCACCATTTGCATAAGTTCTTCACCCTGCTGCTTGAGTTCATGGGTGATGAGGGTGTGGGAGAGATCAATGCAGTGATGGGGCTTGGTGGGTGTATGAAGCGGGAAGCTTGCAGCATCAGAAAAGCTGCCATGCTGGAGCATGTTGAAGTCCTCAATGAGGCCTTTGAGAGTAGAGGGAATGGAGATTGGAGGCAGGATGTGGGAGAGAGGTGGGAAGATGCCCCTGGAGGGGTCATTGGCTGGATTGTGTTTGCTGAGGATGTACTGAGTGAGAAAAGAACACCGTTGTTGCTCAGAAATTGTATGAACTTGTTTGAATACAGTGTTGACTGCTTTGCTTTTGCTACATCCTTTCCACCACCCCTCGATGTTGAAATGGTAGTGTTCTATTTCTATATTTCACTTACAACTACTACGTTTCTAGACTGGTCTATGTGACATCATTGTCTAGACCTAGTCATGCTTATCACATTACAAATAGCTCTTATTATGCTATTGGACGATATGCTTAGTCTTATCTCTTATCTCTATCATATTGTCATGTATTTCATACTATACCTTATAAAGGTACTATACAGAACATAAGTACAAACACTCATGTACTGTATATAAGACAGCCCTTATGGCTTGTCGCTTTTCTTTAGATCTTTCAGTTCTATCATCACTACTGCGATATCTCTAAGTTGAGCCTTGCTCCTTATACTCTGTTTGCGATACTCTCACTCTCGTATTATCAGTGAGTCTTTCCACTGATAGGTTTACCCTTGCATTCTTCGTTGCCCTCGGTGTGCCTGCTCGGACTTTACCAATTCCGAAAGGTTATGAGCCCCGCTAGTGTTACGCTGGGCGCTAACAACTAGAACAGCGAGGAGGCACTCTGGAGTGGCCTCGAGACTCGAGAGACGATTCTGGGGTGAGTCTCAGACTATGTCTTAGTGCGCACACTAAGAGTCTGGAAGTGATACTAATTGCTAGCAGTAGGCTGCGTAGAACTAGATAATGTACATGGTGTAAAGGCCGAGCCTTTATACTACTGAGGTCTGCGCACAGACCATGTCCCTAATCGAGACGCGAGAGGGAAACTACAAATGTGGAAGGAATATTCCAGAAGGTTCCGGAGTATGAAAGAAAGCGCGTCCGTGCGCGAGAAGTGATGACCTAAGCTAAAGCGGTTCATACCGCTCAAAGGGCACTAGCAAAAGGCTAGGCGAGTGAAGTAGTCCGAGTGGTAGTGGATGGAAAAAGTATACCACTACCGTAACATTACCCCCTTCCCATGGTGGAGACTCCGACTCCACAACTTGAAAACTCCCTTCATTGAGACGCTCCCTCGTTGAAGTCGTAGTCGTAAGGATCGTCGACAGGAAGGTCTGCCCACGCGTCGTCCCGGAATGTGCAGTTGGCGACGATATGGCCAACGGCTCCACCTAGGCCGCAGATACGCTCTGGGCAAAACTCCTGTATATGACCAGGGGCGATTCGATGACAGAAGGGGCAGGCGTAATTGGGACATTCCCTGCGAAAGTGACCGGTGGTTCCACACTCAAAGCAGAGCTGCGGGCGGACGAGGCGAGGTCGAGCAGAGCTCGTGCTGGGGTCAGGCGATCGGTCGTCGACGACGATAGGGGAATCACGAGTGCCCCGACCGGGGAGGTAGGGAGGCGGGGGTCCGTATGAAGAGTTGTTAGAACTACCAGCTGCGGTGGTGGAGGTGGTGACGTGAGGGATGAGCTGGATGGCGGGCGTGCCTCGTCGGGTAGACGGTTGGGGGGTGACGGAGCGGACGGCTCTGTTGGCGATTCTTCGTCCTGCGGCGGTAAGGGTGACAGACCCGGGGATAGCTCCGGCCTGGAGTAGCGCCTGGCGAGGTTGGCGACGCACTGTACGAGGCGGTAAGGGGGAGTGTCGACGAGCGACCTGGGGCTCGTCGACATCGGTCCGAAAGGACTCCAGGGACTCTCCTGTCGTCTCACGAGACGAGTCTGCTACCAACGTGGTTGCAGGAGAGTTTCGGATGGATGGCGCTGGAACAGGTACAGGCGAAGGAGATCTTGCCGGGGGAGGACGAGGCACTGGATTGGGGCCGCGAGCCATGGGGCGGAGGTAGCCGATGCGGTCGGCGGAGTGAAGGTAAAATTGCCGCTCCCTAGGAGCAAGCGCGATGAGGATGGGACGAAGGACTGGGGCCAGAATACCTGGCAGGAGCTGATCAACCACATAGCCGAATCCTTCGGCATGGAGGATATCGAGGGTGTAGCCCCTAGCCTCCATCAAGGAGGACTCAAGGGCAGCGGCATAAACGGGCGGTTGGTTGTCCGGACACAGACGGGTGTGGACGGTGCGGGCGAGGGCGTAGGAGCGGTAGAGGGAAGCGAGTGTGCGGAGGACATAGTCTCCGGTAAAGTCCATACGCTGCTCCAAGGCGTAGGTGGCGACAGGATTTTCTAGAACGGCGGCGTACAGTACGCGGCGGGAGGACACTGGGAGGCGCGACGAGCGGACGGGGGGTTGCGGCGGAAGAGGGAGATTCTCATTGTTGTTGTCGGCGGCAGAAGAGGCGTTGTTTTCGACTGGAGAGATGGACATTTTCGAGTGTTACTGCGAAGATGGAGAGGGGAAATCCTTGGGATGGCGCAGCTTATAAGCCTTGAGCAAGGCCTGCGCATGGACCAGGTTCCCATTTGGTTCCCAGGTGTTCTCTGCTGCGGAGTATCCTTTCCAGGACACCAGGAACTGGCGGCGTCCCTTGGAGCCGCGATGGGATAAGATCCGATCGATCTCGTACTCTTCATCTCCGTCTATTTCTTCCGGCAGAGGGTTTGTGAAATTGGGTCCGTGCTCCACAGTTTCGCGATAAGGAGTAAGGAGTGACGCGTGGAAGACGTCATGAATCTTCCAGGTCGGTGGTAGTCGGAGCCTGTACGCCACAGGGGAGACAACCTGTGCGATCTCGAATGGTCCTTCCCATCTTGGGGCGAGCTTCTTTGACGGGTACCTGAGTCTCAGGTTGCGCCCTTCTAACCAAACCTTATCCCCTGTCTTCCACGGGCGGAACTTAGACGAGATCCGTTCCTTCATCAGATGCCGTGCTTTCTCGTGGGCTTCTAATGCTTCCGTTCGGGCTCCCGTGAGTTCCGAGAGTCTGGACTCGAGGGCGGGAAGGAAAGTCTTTCCGATTGGAGGATAAGACCTCGGCTCATAGCCGACCATCAGGGAGAATGGAGTCACGTTTGTCGACGAGTGTGTCATGGAGTTGTGAGAGAATTCGGCCATGGGGAGGAGTTCGGCCCACCGTTCCGGGTGGCCATCACAGAAGATTCGTAGATAGGTTTCCAACTCCTGATTGACTCGTTCAGTTTCCCCGTCAGTCTGAGGGTGGTACGCGGAAGAGAGGGCAAGGTCGTAGTCTAGGAGCCTTGCGAGTTCTCGAGCGAAGGCGGATGCGAATTGAGGACCTCTGTCCGAGATGCAGCGGGAGTGTAGGCCGAACCGAAGGAAAACGGTTTTGAAAAACAACTTGGCGACTCCAGCCGCGTCGATGTCCTTGTTGCAAGGGGAATAAATTACCCCCTTCGTAAGCCCATGGTCTACCACGACCATGACAGAATCATAACCCAAAGAGGGAGGAAGGCCGGTGATGAGGTCGACCGAGACCTGTTCAAAGGGACGAGAGGCCACGCTGGCCAGAGGAGTGAGAGGGGGCACGGTGGGGTGAGTATTAACCTTATGCGCCTGGCAGACGGCGCAGCCAGAGACAAAGCGGCGGACCAGATTAGCCATACCTGGCCACCAATAATCGCGTTGCACCATGTTCTGGGTGCGGAATATGCCACCGTGACCACCAGCGGGGCTTTCATGCAAGGATCGGATGAGGTCGACTCGTGCAGCCTCGGGGATATAACGTTTCTTGCGGAAATATAACTCCTTTCCGTCAAAGTCCCAATCACCAGCGTTCATTTTGGGGAAGAGAGGGGAGTCTTCGTAGAGAGCCTGCATGCACCTCTTAATCATGGGGTCGCTGGGGGTGGAGGCGGCAATCTTTTCTGCGAGGGCGACGTCGATCTTGCAAGCGAAGAGATTTTCTGGGAGGAGGGTCACTTCCTGGTTGTCGGCGGAAGTGTCAACATCGTCGCGGCGGGACAAAGCATCGGCAGGGCCCATCTGAGTACCCGGGATGTGATGGAAATGCAGGTCGAAGTCCTGCAGGAACATGAGCCAGCGTGCTTGCCGGCAAGAGAGCTTGTTGGGTTGGCGGAAGTACGTGAGATTCTTGTGGTCGGTGAGAATCTCCACCTGATGACCAGTACCTCGCAGGTAGTGGCGCCATTCTTCTAATGCGTGGATGACCGCGAGCAACTCGCGATCATAGATATCATAATTGCGCTCAGCGGGCGAGAGCGTCTTCGAGAGGTAGGCACAGGGGTGGAGGTCGCCGTTGACGTCCTTCTGCATAAGTACTGCTCCGGTAGCAGTAAGTGAGGCGTCCGTCATAACGGCGAACGGTTTGGTGACATCGGGCATGGAGAGGACGGGTTGTCGTAAGAACGACTGCTTGATTGCTTGGAACGCCTGTTCACAAGCCGGGGTCCATGCCCATGGGGAGTTCTTCTTGGTCAAGTCGTGGAGGGGTTTTGCGATGTGGGAGAAGTCTTGGATAAATCTCCGATAGAAATTGCAAAAACCTATGAAGGACCTGACAGCCTTCACCGAGGTCGGGGGGTTCCATTCGCGAATGGCTTTCAACTTGGTAGGGTCCATCTTGACCTGCCCTTCTCGGACCATCATTCCGAGGTACTCCACTTCTTCGGCATCGAACGAACATTTCTCTAGTTTGAGGAACAACTTGTGTTCACAAAGTCGTTCCAGGACACGGATCGTTCGTGTCTCGTGTTCGGCGGGGGTGGCGGAATGAATCAGGAGGTCGTCCATATAGATAATCAACCATCCTTCTGCCATGAGGTCGCCGAAGATGTGGTCCATCAGCGCCTGGAACGTGGCTGGGGAATTGCAAAGTCCGAAGAACATCACGGTGGGTTCGAACAGCCCTTGGGGAGTGATGAAGGCCGCCTTCCAGCGGTCATTCGGCTTGATGAGGACATTGTTATATCCCCAGCGGATGTCCATCTTGGTGAAGATTTTTGATCCCTTGAGGCGATCGACGAGGTCGGAGATGAGGGGGAGAGGGTAGGCGTTTTTGACGGTATGGGAGTTCAGGTACCGATAGTCCTGGCAGGGGCGTAGCGAGCCATCTTTCTTGGATACGAAGAAGAAAGGGGCGGCTTGGGGGGACTTGGAGGGAGTGATCTTTCCCGACTTGAGGTGTTCTTCGACGAACGCCTTACATGCCTCTGATTCTTTCGGGTTCAGAGGATAGACCTTAGCGACTTTGGGTACGAAGTCTTTATCGAGGTCAATGGCGTGGTCGAACGACCTGGACGGGGGTAACTCCTCGGTGTTCTTCTTGTCAAAAACGTCCGCAAAGGCGGCGAACGGGGTAGGGAGAACTGCTTTCTCCTTGATGACTTGGGCGGCGATCTCAGTCGCGATGGTTGCTTTTCGAATAGGGTAAGCTTCCCTTGCTGAAGCGTCTACTCGCTTCTTCCAGAGCTTGGCGATCTTGGAGTCTGGGTCCAAGTCAAGGTACCGTACCAGGTACCGTTGAGCGATTGCCCGAGGGGAGTCGTGTCGGGGCTTCTTGATTTGATCTGGGAGATCGATATGGCCAGTGGCCCAATCTATTACCGGGTTGGCTTCTCGTAACCACGGTAGTCCCAAGATCATGTTTTCTTTTCCTATGTTGAGGACTAGGAAACTCCGTTCCTCCTCGGTTTCTCCAATCCTGATGGAGACGGTGACTTTGTATCGTATAACTCCTCCTTGGTTGTTTGACCCGTCCACGTTTTGGGCACTAAGTGGCTTGGGTAGCCGTTCCATCGGCAGTTTCTTTCGTTTCACTAGATCGCGATCTATGAAACATCCGCTTGCGCCACTGTCCACCAGGGCGAATGTGTCGACGATTTGTCCCCCTTCATGCGCGAATAATGACACTGGGACTCGAATTGATTGCGCATTTGGGTTTGATAAAACTACAGGGGCGATTACATGAGGAGGCGAAGACGTCGAAACTTCCCTCCTTTCTAAAAATCCTTTGGCCATTCTTCGGCCACCTTGGTTGCTGCGATGGGCAGCTTTTCTTCATCTTCGTTGAAGCACGCCTTGAGGACATTCAAGACGTCTTCTTGCTGGGTGCCTCGACCCTTTAACTCGGACAGGTAGTCGACGAGTGGGGAGGGCTTTGGTTCGGGGGGTGTGACGACGGCGGCGTGTGCGCGCTGAGGGTTGCGAGGGGGGCGAGAGGGTGGTCCTCGGGAGTTCTGTCCGTTGCGAGGGGGACGAGGATGGTTGGTAGAGCGGCATCCGACTTGGTGGCATATGAAACATTTGTTCTGTTTCATGTACTCCGCACGTTGTACTGGAGTAAGTCGGACGGCGTCGACGTCCATAGCGTTGGGGTCCCTTCGGTTGGACGAGGGCTTGGAGGAGGAGGAGAATGTGGGGATGTAGCGTTTCCCGGCGCGGAGGTCGTCGATGCGCTTGTGCTGCGCATGGAAGGCGGATGTTTTCTCGGCCCATCCGGCAAGCGTGGTAGGGGGTTTCTCGCAAGAGAGGACGGATTCTGCGAGGCGGGGGTCAAGACCGCGGATGAACCATTCTATGAGGGCCTTCTCGTCGATGATTCCGGACTTGGCGGCGAGGAGCTGGAACTCGGTGACGTAGGTGTCATAGCCGTCCTTGCGGTTGGCTTTGTTCTGGGTGAGGTTCCCCAGATCGATATGGGCACTCTCTCCTACGTCGAAGGGATGGAAGACTCGGTGGAAGTCTTCACAAACTGTGGAGAACTCTCTCTGTTGTGCTGTGGGATGTCCATCTAGAAGGAGGCTCATCCATCCTTCTGAGAACGTCTTTCCTTTCCCTTCACTCATTTTCATGAGGAGGGCATTGATTTTAGACTCGTCGTCAGGGAATGCCATCTGGTTGGCGGCGAAGTAGGTGCGCATGGCGAGGAGCCATCACGATGCGTCTTCGTTGAGACCGGAGAAGTCCTTGGGGACAATATTCTTTTTATCAGACATATCGTTGCTGTCTTCTTCGTCGTCAGAAGAATCTGCAGGGGGAAAATACGGCGGGGAAGGAGAGCGGGAAGCGTGGGGAGAGACGTGGGGGGTTCTGTCGAGCCAGTCGCTGTGATAACCGTTGTCGCTGGGTTCCGGTTCGGGAGAGGGAACGCGGAAAGAACGACCGACGCGTCTGGGACGTTGGATGGAAATGGTGGGCGAGGGGAGGGCGGCTTTACTGCTGAAGAGCAGAAGCGAGGTGAAGATCTAGTTCTTTTGTTACGCTGGGCGCTAACAACTAGAACAGCGAGGAGGCACTCTGGAGTGGCCTCGAGACTCGAGAGACGATTCTGGGGTGAGTCTCAGACTATGCCTTAGTGCGCACACTAAGAGTCTGGAAGTGATACTAATTGCTAGCAGTAGGCTGCGTAGAACTAGATAATGTACATGGTGTAAAGGCCGAGCCTTTATACTACTGAGGTCTGCGCACAGACCATGTCCCTAATCGGGACGCGAGAGGGAAACTACAAATGTGGAAGGAATATTCCAGAAGGTTCCGGAGTATGAAAGAAAGCGCGTCCGTGCGCGAGAAGTGATGACCTAAGCTAAAGCGGTTCGTACCGCTCAAAGGGCACTAGCAAAAGGCTAGGCGAGTGAAGTAGTCCGAGTGGTAGTGGATGGAAAAAGTATACCACTACCGTAACAGGTGAGAGCATGTCTCATTTGACGAGACCAGGCTGTATAGTTGTCTGCTCCAGTCAGGACAGGAAGTCTCTGCTGGATTTGGGCGTCGATCTTGAATTCTGATATGGTGGGGAGCGACATGATAATTGTTTAAAACAAAAATCCGAAGATGAACTGATCAAAAGAAGAGAAAACTTCGTCAGCGTTTAGATTTGAAGGATTAGATATAGGAGAAGGTGAATGTGAGGGAAGACCTATCAGATTAACCACTGGTGTATATAACCTAGATGGTTCCAAAGGTCCTTGTTCCGATGTTTCTTGCACCAGGTATCCATTTTCATCATAATGAAAATCTCCTCCTAAGTCGTTAGACTCTTCTCCATGACCAATGTTCGAGAGATAACTTCCTTCTGTCACATGTTCTCCTGTTTCACCTCCGTGTAAATTACTCTCTGGGATCCCTTGAGGAAGAGCAGATAGCGGTGGTGCAGATGCAGCACATATCGCTTCAAATTCCTCAAAACGTATGTTGGGAAACCAGTGTGGATTATAAATTTTTCCACTAGAGAATTTTACAGTGAAGTCAGAGTGTGAAACATATAAAGAGGGAGAAATATGTCCGTATGGAAGGAGAACTTGTGCGTAATCCTCCGGTATGGTATACATGTGAAGAAAGGTAAGTGTATTTCTAGATAGGAGTGGACCTTGCTTGAGCCTGACATCTCTGACATAGAGAGGTCCTGATAGGACCGATGAGGGTAAGGTCCCATGTGGCTCGCAGCTGGCTAGGTCCACGTTGGTGATTAGGAGGTGAAAGTCATCCCAGAACTCTATGTTCTGCAGGAGTTTGACTTCTTCGTCTTCCTCCAGTCTCAACTCTGATCTCCCGGTATTCGCGATGATTGCTTCGATCTGACTCTTCACGGTTTCTAAGATCTGTTTGGAGTTGTCCGAGATCTCGTTGTAGGTGTCGGACATTTTGTTCTAAGTCTTCAGTGATGTCTTGCTGCTCTGCAGCGAGTTCGTGAGCAAACTTGAACAAAAGATTGGAAGCATCAATCTCAATGCGATTCTTGCGGAAGAAAGGGTGGAGCTGGTGGAACCTCGTCCTCCAAATTCTATCCTGGATCTCATTCCACCTCCTTCGTGTCAGTACGTCCCAATTTCTAAAGTGTTCTTCACCGACTTCAAAGAACTCTGCTGGCCGCCTGGAATAGTCATAGGCTTTGATATGCCCATGATCATCAACAGTGGGATAATTCCTGTTGAATAGAGACGAGTCTTGCACTGCAAGAGTCGTGTTCCAGAGCGTGTCCTTGTCAAATCCTTTGAAAGGAGACGATCTATCATAGAAAGGGACAAGACGTTCCTTCATTTCGTCCAATGTTGGGTATTGGGATCGACAAAAAAAGATTTTGAAACCATGGTTATGAAGGAGAATGTCAGGTGTTGCATTGTAGGAGGGGGTGAGAATGGGAAAGCCTGCGTTCTCATAGATTGAGTGCAGGGATTCGTAATAGAATGAATGAGATCGTATATATTCGACCTTGCGACAGTGATGGTGACCTTCCTCATCGATCCAGTCGATGGGTTTGAGGGGTCCAACCTCCAATGATCGGATCCGAGTTTCGGAAGCGATTCTGTGGGAGAAAACAACGGAGGGGGTTGGAACCAATCAATCAATTACGAGGTTCGGGATGAGGAGGTCGTCGGTGTCATTGGGGTCGAGGCCTTCTAGCTCCTCTGGTAGGAGGCTCAGGATTTGCTGTTCCGTCTTGATGACGAATGAGCTCGTTGGTTCCATCTGGCCTGGGAATGATGGTAACATCGTTGTAACAATAGCAACGCACGGTCGAATGCCAGTACGAATACAACGCCACAAGCGGTCCACAACAGTCGCAGGTATACACAAATACCTGGCAGATGTAAACTGGAGTCTCAACTTAATCCTCAACTGTTGCCAGCGAATAGACAAGTGGTTAAAACTAGGGAATCCTAGTCTAACCACGAGCCTTTTTATATTGTACAAGGATGCGCACAGACCATGCTGTGCGTGTGAGGAATTACTATACATGGCTAGACTAAAGAAGAGAAGCGCAACAGTGATTAACCACACGAGGCGCGGGGATCATAAAGAAGGGAAGTAAACGGAGATTAAATACATGTGTTGTGACATCATAGAGTCTAGGCCTGGTCTAGGCCATGACATCATATGCTTAGTCAGCAAGAGATCACATGTAAGTTCCCACAATCACGTGCACTATGTCACGTGACCTTTGAAAGCGAAATCGACTAAG
Source organism: Butyriboletus loyo (assembly GCA_038093515.1). Lineage (NCBI taxonomy): Eukaryota > Fungi > Basidiomycota > Agaricomycetes > Boletales > Boletaceae > Butyriboletus > Butyriboletus loyo. The sequence goes on from JBBPSI010000314.1 coordinate 24,164, forward strand.
TTCAAAGTGAAAGTGTATGAAGTGTATGAATAAAATGTTATGATTATAACAATCGTCGGGTAGACGACGGATTCCTCGGTCAGCAGCGATAGTGATTCCATAGGAAGGTGGTTCGCCGGTGGAAGCATTATGTATCCTGGCTGGTAGAAGGGACTGGGCCCTACGACGGTCGGATGAGGGTCCAGCTCTGGGACCGGACTCTGCAACAGCTCTGACGGTGGGTACATGAGGGATGGTGTTGCTGAGGCCAGTCTGGTCATGTACGATGACATTGTTTGGAGGATTGGGAGGTTGATTAGCAAGTCCAAAGATATTGTCGAGATCTAAGATGTTGATTTCAATGGAGTTGTTTGGAGTGCAAGGGCGACGACGATTGTAAGGAGGTGGTGGAGAAGGAGTATGAAAACGGATGTGGTGCGGTGCAGGAAAATATGAAGAGGAGCGATGACGATGGTGCTCGACTCTTTGGGATGGCCTAGAACGTTCACTAACCTCTTGTAAGTTAGAAGGACTTGGGTGAGAAGTCGATCTAATTGACAAGGCATGGTGGTGAGTAGGTGAACGCCATTGTAAGGTCAGATCGTGATCCTGAGAAACAATTCGTGATGCGATGATGAAAGAATCAGCTAGCAACCATAGTGTGCTAAAGAACATAATGTTCGATGCACCACATATGGAAGCGAGTATGAGACTCAAGAAAGCGAGTACCCATAATAAACCAAGAGCGATAGCACTCTCATTCCGCAGGGCTGGAAACATTATCGAGATTCAACAGATGTTTAGATTAAAAGCCTCTAGTGGGGCTCATAACCTTTCGGAATTGGTAAAGTCC
>JBBPSI010000315.1:0-24569 GCA_038093515.1 Butyriboletus loyo
TCGCGATGCCGCCCATCGCCCGCTCCCCAGTCGCCTAGTGGACGTTATCCACTTCCCCGGTTGCCCCTGCGAGTCTCTGTGCCCTTGCACGAGATAGCCCCTGTCTTCTCGCCCCGTCGGGCCGGACCTTCAGCTGAGCTGTCGCGTCCCTCTTTTTTTGACCAATGACATTTCTTACATCACGTGACTAGCACGTGACTAGATTACGACGCGTCAGTACCTTCGCGTCGAGACCCGTATCCAAGGGCTCCGCCGTTCGCGCACCCTTCGCCCTGTGGGGCTCGCCTCATGGACATCGTCACTTCGACTTCAGCTCTTCTCATTCGCTGACGATGTCGCCATCTTGCTCGGAGCTTCGCTCCCTCGTTACCGGCACTTTGCCGCTTCTTCTTTCGACGCTATGACTCGGACGGACTCATAGCCCTTTGCCCTCGCTGCCACGCACAGCTCGGTCTGTGCACGATACCCCATAGTATATAAGATCGTACTTAGAGTAGTACGAGTTCTTTAGCTAATTCTACGCATCTACCAAGTGCATAGTAATCTAGCATTATACCCATCTCTTGCCGATAAAGCCGATAAGAGCCTGCTCGATCTCGTCTGGTCGCCACCACACAAGATCTCGCCGACACTTGCTTTGCAAGACACCCGATAGCGTCGTTCACGCGAGTCGGCACTTTCCTTATTAGGCTCGAGCCCCTAGTCAAGTGCTCGCTGCTAGTTATTGTGCGCTATCAGCGTAACAAAAGAATTAGCTCTCTTCCTGCTTCTGTTCTTCAACAGTAAAGCCGCCCCCAGCCCGCCGCCGTCTCCAACTTTGCGAAGTCGCCCCGAGACCGCCATGTCTTTCACCAACAGATACGCCCTTCTCGCTGAGAAGACCGAGGACAACATTGTCCATGCCATCGCCGCCGCCGCCATCACCTGCTCGCGAGCAGTGTGTCACAACCCCTTCCACCATCATCCTACTGCGGTAGAAGACACGCCTCCTACCTGCTTGCGAGCAGATTGCCGAAACCCCTTCCACATTCATCCTGCCGCGGCAGAAGAAACCTTTACGACTGTCACCCGCCCCGCCACCCGCCGTTCCCCGCTTTGGAAAGCGCAAGCCATCGGAAGAGCCATGCGTGCCTCTTCCCCCGTCGCGCACTTACGCGCAATCCCCCTCCCCGCCGCCCGACAAACCCCACTTCAGAAAGCCCTCTCCTTGGGAGCAGCCCGCCGAACTGGCTCCCCTATTGAAAAGGCAAGAGCCATAGGGAGAGCCATGCGTGCCTCTTCCTCCCCCGCGCAGATACGCGCCGCCACCACCGCCCCAAGGAAACTCTCCCCCCTCGACAAGGCACGGGAGATCGGGAAAGCCAGACGCGCTTCGTCCCCACCAGTACAGGTTCGCGTAACCTCCACACCGCCGAAGAACATTCCACCACCTCTCGCGAGAGCCTGGAACATTGGGAACGCCAGACGCGCCTCTTCCCCGACACCGCCGCCGTCACAAGTCCGAGCCGCCTCCACGTCGGAGCCCTCGGTTAAGGAACTCCTCCAGACCCTGGAGTCGAGAGGCATCAGCAAGGATGCAATTCGCCAACGCCTCGAGAAGGCCTTTGGCAAGAAGAAAGAGGAACCTGCCAAGACGCTGGCAGAACGTATCGCCCCACGTCCTCTCATCGACAGAGTCTCACCCCGATCGCCGATATCCGGGTCGAGCACAGGTAAACCCGAGCCAACAGTGGACTCCGAGGGGTTTACACTAGTACAACGGAGCAAGCCGTTCGTACACCGACGCCCTCTCGTGAGGAAACCCGCGCTCGCAAGGAAGCCTGCGCCGACGCCGGTACCCGCACAAGTACCAAAAGAGACAACTGCCGAACCCAAGGAGGAGATGACCCCTGGGGCAGTATTAAAAGAAGCCACAATGACAACTGACGAGTTGATCGCCCTCTGGAGAAAGAAGTCCGGAGGCCCAGATGAAAAGGAGCCGGCCACCGAAATTAGGCCGACATTAAGAAGGTCGAAACGAGCGACCTCCCCCGCAGACCTAAGGAAAGCCTACCAAGCCGCCGCGGTAGCACAAGAAATCCTCGGAAAAAGGATCCGAGAAGAAGAAGACGCGCAAGAGCGCAAGAAAAGACGACGGGAGGTCAGCAGCAGCAACGAAACCTCCTACGAGGAGGCCTCCTATGTCACGCCCCTGGAGACCCCAGGACCCATGCACGAAGACGTGCCCAATCTTATCGCCACCGAGGAAGACGATGAAGATTTGCCCCCGATTCCTCCTATTAGGGAAGAAACCCCTATAGAACGTTTCTACGATGCTCCTGGGACGACAGCAGTCAAGAGAGGAGCCGACGACGAACTGTCAGCAGAGCGGATGACGAAAATCCCCGCTATGGGAGACCACCCGAGTTTCCCCTCCCCCGAGGTTGAGCGGCATCCCGAGACAATTGCCGCCTTCACATATTCAACTGGCCAGAAATCCCAGTCCATGCGAATCCCGGTTGTGCTGTGCGCCAACAAGAACGGGCCAGTCTTCGACACCACCGCGCTGGTGGATAGTGGAGCGTCAGGATGTTTCGTTCACAGAGACTTTGTCAAACGAAACCACCTCCCTATTAAACGACTAGTCAAGGAGCTTAAGGCTCAGAACGTCGACGGTTCCCCAAACAAGGGCGGAACCATACGCTATTCGACGACGATGATCCTCCAGACGGGAGGAACAGAACAACTCAGAGAGTTCCTGATTCTCAACGTAGGACAGGAGAACGTCATCCTCGGGCTGCCATGGCTTCGCGACGCCAACCCCGACATAGACTGGACGACTGGTAAAGTCGCATTTCCAGATCACCCAGCAGAAAGACGCCCCGACGACCCGTGGGCGATTACCCAACGGTATCTGATCCGGTACCTCGACATGGACCCGGACACGAGGATGGCGCACCTCTGGAAAAAGCGCCTAGACCAGCAGGCAAGACGAACATACGACGTTCGTAGAGCGACAGTATCCACGGAGATAGCTGCCAAGGAGGAAAAGCCGAAGAAGACGCTTCCGGCTCAGTACAGGGGATTCGAGGACGTATTCGAGAAAAAGAACCTCGACGAGCTTCCCCCATCTCGGTCTTTTGACCACGCGATCGACCTGGACAAGGACTTCCTACCTCGAGTCGCCAAGGCCTACCCTCTCAACCCTAAGGAGACGGAGGCATGCAAAGAGTTCGTAGCCGAACACCTAAAGACGGGGAAGATAGTCCCCTCCAAGTCGCCCCAAGCCGCTCCTTTCTTTTTCGTAGGAAAGAAAGATGGATCCCTCCGTCCTTGTCAGGACTATAGGCATGTGAACGCTCACACGGTTAAAAACGCCTATCCGTTACCGCTCATCGGAGATCTCGTCGACCGCCTCAAAGGCTCGAAGATCTTCACGAAGATGGACATTCGTTGGGGATACAACAATGTCCTCATCAAGCCCGGCGATCGCTGGAAGGCCGCGTTCATCACGCCGCAAGGGCTCTTTGAGCCAACTGTCATGTTTTTCGGGCTTTGCAACTCGCCGGCTACGTTCCAAGCCCTTATGGACCACACGTTCGGTGATATGATCGCCGAAGGATGGCTCGTCATCTACATGGACGACATCCTGATTCACTCCGAAGAAGCCGGAGTTCACGAAGAAAGGACACGCCGCGTCCTACAACGACTACGAGAGCACAAGCTCTTCCTGAAGCTGGAGAAATGCTTCTTCGACACCGATGAAGTCGAATACCTCGGAATGGTGATCCGAGCAGGCCGCGTCCAGATGGACCCCACGAAACTCAAGGCGATCCAAGAATGGAAGTCGCCTACGTCAGTCAAGGCAGTCCGATCGTTCATCGGATTTTGCAACTTCTATCGCCGCTTTATAAGCAATTTCTCGGCGATATCTCGGCCTCTTCACGATTTGACGAAGAAGGCCACGAAATGGGAATGGACCCCTGAACACGAAAACGCTTTCCTGAAGATCAAGGAGATCTTCCTACAGCAGCCTGTCCTGGCGATGCCAGACACGACAAAGGAGTTTAAAGTCATGACGGACGCCTCTCTCACAGCGACGGGAGCGGTACTCATGCAGAACGACGGCAACGGCGACCTTCACCCGTGTGCCTATCTCTCAAAGACGCTCTCCCCGGCAGAGCGCAACTACGACATCTATGACAGAGAACTATTGGCTGTCATCCACGCCCTAGAAGAGTGGCGTCACTACCTAAGGGGGACTGGTCATCCCGTAACGATACTAACTGACCACAAGAATCTGACGTACTTCCGTCAGCCGAACAAGTTGTCGAGACGACAAGCAAGGTGGATGATGTATCTGCAAGATTACGACATCAAGTTTCACCACCTCCCCGGAACCGCTATGGGCCCCGTCGACGCCCTCTCTCGCCGAGATGAAGTTGATACCTCGGCCGACAATCAGGAAGTCGTCTTACTTCCAGATTCAGTATTCGTTAACGCGCTCGACACCGCGCTAGCAGAGAAAATGGTCGTGTCTACCGAGAACGACCCGCTCGTACAGAAAGCCTTGTCGGCTATGTACGAAGCCTCCCCCATCTTCCCTCGATCAGCCCCCCACGATTGGCTGTTCGAAAACGACAAGTTATACTACAAGGGACGCCTCTATGTGCCAGAGGAAGCGCGTCACCCCCTTGTAAAGGAACTCCACGAGGGCCCCGCCGGCGGCCATGGAGGAATATTCAGGACACAGAACTTAGTCCAGCGAGACTACTGGTGGCCCGGAATGGGCTCTTTTATTAGGAAGTTTGTCACAGGTTGCGCGGTTTGCCAGGCAAACAAGGTCAACACACACCCGACAGTACCCGGGCTTACCCCACTATCCAGCACCGCCACACGGCCGTTTCAACAAGTATCCGTTGATCTCATCACGGATCTCCCGGCGTCTATGGGATTTGATTCGGTAATGGTCGTGGTAGACCATGGCCTTACAAAGGGGGTAATTTTCATACCTTGCCACAAAACGATCGACGCAGCAGGTGTCGCGCAACTCTTTTTCGACAAAGTGTTCACCAGATTCGGTCTGCACGACCGCTGCATCTCGGACCGCGGTCCACAGTTCGCCTCAGCCTTTGCACGGGAATTAGCAAGGCTGCTAAAATACGACCTCGCCCTCTCCTCAGCATACCATCCCCAGACGGACGGCGAGACAGAAAGGGTCAACCAGGAGCTGGAGACCTACCTCCGCATATTTTGCGATGGACGCCCCGACAGATGGGCCAGCATACTCCCCATGGCGGAGTTTTCTCACAATTCGACCACTCACTCGGTGACTGGCAAGACGCCGTTCTCGTTGATGATCGGCTATGAACCACGCGCGTACCCGGCGTTAGGACGGACATTCCTACCGGCATTAGAAGCAAGGCTTTCGGACTTAGCGGCAAGTCGCGAAGAAGCCTCAGAAGCACATGACAAGGCACGGCGCCTTATGAAAGAGCGGATCACCACGAAGTTTAAGCCGTGGAAGGTTGGAGATAAAGTATGGCTAGAAGGCCGCAACCTTAGGCTCAGATATCAGTCGCGGAAACTCGCGCCGAAACGGGAAGGCCCCTTTGAGGTGGCACAAGTAATTTCTCCCGTCGCGTTCCGCCTTCGCCTCCCGCCCACCTGGAAGATACACGACGTCTTCCACGCTTCTCTCCTGTCGTCTTACAGAGAGACCCCCGAGCACGGCCCCAACTACACGAACCCGCCCCCAGACACCATAGAAGGCACAGTTAGGGCCAGTGAGGTGTTGAATGCGATGGGAGTGTTGTTGGTGGTCAGACATGGTTTTTGGATGGAATGGGGGTGGATGGCAGTGACGAGGTGTGGTTTGGATGCACCGAGGCGGACTTTGAAGTATTTTCGGCGATGTAGTGAGAACAATTTTGATGCGACTAGAGCGCAGGGCTCATAACCTGTTATCAGCTGGAATCTCTCAGCTGGAGCTCACTGTCAGAAACTATATATTCAAGTAGAACTAACTTCACATACCTGGAGCTCACTGTCTTAGTTCCTCAATTTCTGACAGTGAGCTCCGAGCTACATGCGAAGTGCTACAACAACAGTAAATAATGCGCCACAATGTGGCTGACAATATGACTAAGGTAACACTCTAGAAATGCGCAGAGTGCGAAATAAGTAAATGTAACAGGAAATGGATGTATTAGTTGGATGAATGGAAGAATAGGTGGTGACATGCTTACCAAGGGATCTGCAGCAGTGCTCCATTAGCATCTGCTGATTTTCATGCTGGTTGAAGGCCTGCAGCTCCAGAATGTGGGGTGGGAATTCTGCCTGGAGTGGGCACTGGTACCTGGCGAAGTCTGTGGGGGCAGGGTTGGCATTTTGAGGGGCAGGAGGAGGGTCTTGAAGACTGCAGAAATGTCATGAATATGAGGAATGGGGGAATGCAGGGGGTACTTACCAGGCAGGTCCACATCCATGGAGTCTTCATGAGCAAGACTGCCAGGATTTTGTGCAGCTGCTGAGGGAGCGGCAACTAAGGCAGGAGGTGGCAGGGATTGGAGATGGGAGATGCCTATGAGGGCGCGTGAGGATGTGGGAACAGGTGGGGGCAGGGGAATGAAGATATTGGTGAGGGCATCTGTGGAGTGTGACGCAGCAATGGAAAAGGGTGGAGGTGGTGGAATTAAGATGGTGGAGAGGGTGTTTGAAGGGCGGGGGGCTGCGGTGAGATGGGGAGGCGGCATGGGAATGGCGGTCCCTGCAGGAATAATGATTTGGGGGGCAGCAGCAGGGGGGAGCATTGGCGGCGGGGGAATATTGAGGCCAGAGAGAGGGTTGGACATGTTGGGGGTGGCAGCTGGAGGTAGAGGTGGTGGCAGTATGAAGATGCTGATAAGGGTATCGGAAGGGCTGCAGGCTGCAGTGTGGAGCAGAGGTGGCGGAGGGATAATCAAGCCTGCCAGAGGGTTCTGCAAGCTGTGGCGGGGGATGGGAAGCAGCAGGGGTGGTGGTGGAATGACAACTCCTGTGAGATCGTTGTTACACAAGCAATGCATGGTCAAATGCCAGTATGAATACTCTTTCACAAGCGGTCCAACAACAGTTGCGGGTCTACACAAAGACCTGGCAAGATGTAATCAAGGAGTTTCAGCTTAGCCCTCAACTGTTGCCAGTGAATAGACAAGTGGTTGAAACTAGGGAATCCTAGTCTAACCACAAGCCTTATATATTGTACAGAGATGTGCACAGACCAAGCTGTGCATGAGATGAACTACTACATGGCTAGACTTACAGGGTTGACAGGGATCAGAAAGAAGAGAAGTGTAATGGTGATTAACCACACGAGGTGCGGCGATCAAAAGGAAGAGAAGCAAATGGAGATTAAACACATGTGTTGTGACGTCATAGAGTCTAGGCTTTGATCTAGGCCATGACATCATATGCTTAGTCAGCAGGGGATCACATGTAAGTTCCCACAATCGTGTGTGCTATGTCACATGACCTTTGAAAGTAAAAGTTGATCAAAATGACTAAGTCCAAAGTTCAAAGTGTACGAATAAATGTTCTAATTATAACAATCATCCTGCCTATCTGAAGTGGCAAAGGGGGATGCCTCTTCTCAGGGAATGTGGAACACCTCAGCTGTAAAGGGTGAATGTCCATATGCATACTTATCATGGAACTTACAAGAGTTGACGAAATGCACTCAGTGGTGCCTGCCCTCCATCAGTGGGGATTCATGATCTTTCTGTGGGAAAGGTGTGGGGCTCAGGGTGGTTGGGTGGGTTGTGTTGAAGTGAGACTGAGGTGCAGAGCACAGCTAAGACAACAATGAATTAATGATTACCCATTTGAGGTTGGTGGATTTCAAAACATGTGGATGCGTGGGAATCTGGACATTGAATATTTTTCTCATTATATCAGGCCATCACACATTGCTCCACCCCCATCATCTCTTATTCCCTCTCAAATACTCAAGATGTCAGCCAATAGAATCCTTGAAAGTGCAAGCACTCAGATCTCCCAAGCCATCAGGGAATATGTCAGCACAGGTGGCCAGGACAATTGGAACAGGGCGGTTGAGGCAATTGAGAGCAGTATGGTGAGTCATATAAGTATTTGGTGGATGTACATGGTGACTAATAAATTCAAGTATATGGCAATGGTGGTCATCGATGAGGTGGCTGAGGTGCCACCACTTCTGGTCGCAGTCGACATGTTCTGAAGACATGATCCCTTGGAGTGGCCCAATTGGCATTGGATCATGTGGCAGGATCCTGAGGAGCTTGATGTGCACCCTTGGAGACAGGCGGAAGGCAGCAGGGGTGGGCCAAGAAGTGAGTATGGTTGATCGTCGGTCAGAAGGGGCCATGTGCAGGTGAAGCCAGAGCCCATGGAAGAGGATGACCTGGAGGATGCGGAGGATGAGCATAATATCTGATTGACTTCTATGACAACTGCTATGATTATATACATTCTGCCAATGATTTCCTTGATGTTTCTACTTAGTTTTCACTTATCCTTAGTGTTTCAAGTCTTGGGAAATGCCCAGACTATAAAAAGGTTGTAACTACAACCGAAAATATTACTTATTGACTCTCCTGCCTCTCTGTGCAATTGTCTAGTCACCCAGTGTCCTTGTTCCTTGATCTTCAAGCCATAGCCAACAAATTCCATCCATCTCCTCACATTTCTGTGTCCTCTCCAGTCCATTCCACAGCAGAGGAAGTCTGGAATTTCGGGTTTTCTGTAAAGACATCAGTAGAAACAACCTTCTCTGGTGTTCCTCTCTTCGTTTCCTCTCTACTTCTCTTTGAGATTAATCATATCACACCCTTTTCTTATTTCTTTGCTTTTGATCAGATTGAGTTCTTTCCATAGCAGAGTTCTTCACTCTCAGTCCCATCTTGCAACATTCACTCCACAGCACATCTTCTTACACAGCATTTCACACGACCTGGCACTACAAAGGACATTAAACATTACATAGATAGCTGTCAAGTGTGTGCCCTCATGAAGGGCAAGCAAAATGCACTGGCAGGAAACCTATTACTGCTTCCCATGGCCAGTCACCCTTGGGAAGATATTTCTGTTGATTTTATTACTGAACTTCCTCTTTCTAATGGCTTTGATGCCATTTGTACAATAGTTGATTGTTTTTCCAAAGAAGTGGTTTACATCCCTTGTATGACAACTACCTCTTCTAAGGACTTAGTGGTTATATTTAGAGGCAATTTTTGGTGTATTCATGGACTTCCCCTTTCAGTAGTTTCAGACTGAGGTCTCCAGTTTATTTCAGACTTTACCACAGAGCTTTGCCAGCTTCTTGGCATTTCCCAGAAAATCTCTATGGCTTATCATCCTCAATCTGATGGGCAAATTGAATGGATAAATAGGGAGATGGAACAATATTTACATACCTATGTGGCTAGAAAACAAGAAACATGGGCTGAGTAGATTAAAATTGCTCAGTTCAATCATAATAATTCCCTCACTACTGTTACTAGTACTATTCCATTCTCTATCATATGTAATTATTATCCACAAATTGGGTTTGGGAAGTCTTCTCCTACATTAGCTGGAGATTTCGCACATACAGCCAGAAAGGCTCATGCCAAAGTCAAGGAAGCTTTGGAGAAAGCTTGAAAAAGAATGGTATTGCAGGCTGATAATAGATGATCAGCTGTGCTGGAATACAAATTGGGAGATAGAGTTTGGCTTAGTACAGAAAACCTAAAGTTACCATATACTGCCAGGAAACTCACACAGTGTTGGATTGGTCCTGTTATAATCATATCTCTTATAACAGACTTTTGCATTTGGACTTCACCATTTCTCTTTCAAAAGTCATGTGACTTAGCACATGTGATTGTGGAATTATACATGTGATCATAGGCGGACTAAGCATATGATGTCATGATCCAGACTGGCCCAGACTCTATGACGTCATGCCTCATGTATTTAATCTCTGTTTACTTCTCTTCTTTTTGATCGCTGTTGACTTCTATTTAATCTCCGTCAACCCTGACTTCTTCTCGTATGTACATGTATAGTAACTAGTCTCATGCACTGCTTGGTCTGTGTACATTCCCTTGTAATATAAAAGGCTGGTGGTTTGGGCTAGGATTCCCTAGCTTTAACCACTTGTCTATTCGCTGGCAACAGTTGAGGATTAAGGTCTTGAGCTATCTTCATTCATACCTCGCCAGTTCTTGTGTAGGACTGCAACAGTAGTGGAACCCTGTGTGACTTGATAACTCTGTTGTCTCATAACAGGTCCTTATTGGATCATGGCTTTAAAGCTGAATGCTGTAATGCTTCAGCTGCTGAGCAGCATGCACATTCATCCCACTATTAATATTTCACATATCAAACCTTATCAGGCAATCCTTGTTGGGCAACCTGTTATCCATCCTGACCCTGTCAATGTCATGAATGTAGGGCACACAGAATTTGAAGTGGGCTTTATTGTTTCTTCACAGATGAAGGGGAAGAAGCTAGAGTATCTTGTACGCTGGAGAGGGTACAATGAAACAGATAGGACCTGGGAACCAGTTTCCAATTTGGGCAATTTACAGGATGTTATTGCAGATTATCACCACACCCACCCTTCCACCCCTCGGCCTCTTCAAGGCCTCACTTTATTTGAATTGTTATTTAATGATTTTGGTCTGGAACATGGAACTGCCTATCAAGGAACTTGTCTGGAATACGAGTCCTAGGGGGGGTAGTGTTATAATACTATATTATTTCCATGCTTTCAGACTTTACCTTTCACTTTCGAAGGTCATGTGACTTGGTAACTGTAACAACTGGTCATTCCCTTCACATCTGGGGTATAGATCTTTAACAGTAGCAATGAATAGCTCCCAATCATTTCCTGAGGCTGAAGGTAAGGTTTCTCAAACCTCAGCCTCATTGAGATCCCTTGAGGAGCAGTTGGCCATTTTTCTGTATACCTGTGTGACAGGCCTAACCCTCCAGCATGTTGGTAAGTGCTTTCAGCAATCAAATGAAACAATCTCCAAGTAGAGAATCAATATATACAGGGATTTAACTTGTAATCATTCCTGTTGCAACTACTTCCGAAAAATGCTCCAGATATTCTCCAGTCCTCCGTTTTACACCACATATGTTGAATTTCCAACTGGTGAATCTATTCCCTCAAAAATATGGTACAATCTCAAGTTCTTTCCATATTTCCAGCATGCTCTTGGTGTGATAGATGGCAGCCATATCCATGTTGCACCCCCTGCATTTTCATGCCCAAATTATCAGAATTGGAAAGAATTTGTGTTGCAGAACTATCTCTTTGTTTGTGATTTTGATCTGAATTTCACTTATTTACTTACAGAATGGGAAGGGTCAGCCACTGATGCTTGTCTTTTTGAGGATGCATTTGCAAGTGACATTTATATCCCTGATGGAAAATTTCTTCTTGCCAATGCTGGATTTCCACTACAGCATGAGCTGCTTGTTCCATACTGTGGTGTCTGCTACCATCTAGCCAAATGGGGCCATGCCAATATTAGGTATGATTTCCTCTCTCTATATTTTCACAAATCTGATTATGAGAACAATAGGCCAGTGAATTATTCAATCTACATCATGCATCAGCCTGAAATGTCATCAAACATATTTTTGGTGTACTCAAGCACCACTATTGTATCCTGTTATTAGTGCCACAGTACAGTCTTGAAAACCAGGCATGCATTCCAACTGCATTGTGTGCACTTCACAACTTCATTTGCCATCATAATCCTGATGAGGGTAATCAACCTGATGCTCCTCCTGTAGTTCATGATGAACAACAATACCATCCAAATGACATGCTACAATCAGGACCTAGTGTTGAGGAAAATGACAATAGGGAGGTCAGAGAAGCAAAGCAGATGTGCAACAACATTGCACAAGCAATGTGGGTGGCATATCAGGAGATTTTGAGGGAGGAGATTGCAAATGGTACTTATCCTGAGGATGTTGATGATATATTGGAGAAGGAGGAATCCATACTACAGGATGATGATACAAGTGTGTTCCCTGGGGTGGTCTAAATGTATTGTAGACAATATCCCAAGACAGATTTCAATGACAGTGAGAAAGGTGTATAACTTGGAGCCATACAAGTACAGTAAAAGATATCAGGACTCCAATTGAAGTTGAAGCTAGTACTAAGTACCCATATCATTAACAGACATATTGAGATCATTAGCAGTAATGCCAGCAATAGAAGTACCAGCACAAGACACAGAATCAGTGGTGGCAATGGCAGTGATAGAAGTATCAGTCTGAGATACAGAACCAATGATTTTTCTATAGAATGTAGCAAGCCAACCACAGTGCAACTCATCATCAGTGGTTCCTGCATAGATCACTAAAACACCCTTGTTATTTTCATCTGCCTGCTGCAGTATATTCATTAAAAAAATGTGCTGGTCCAACAGAAGCACCTTGTCCACATCCAACAGAAGCTGTAATGCCTCCACTGTCATATCTCCCTTAGTGGCAGTGGACATGGAATCCTGGAGAATTGATCCAAGATGGTTGAAAGAGCCTTGCATGCCCACCATGGCAACCATGGGGGTAACATTTTGATTCCTCGCCACTTGAGCTTTCTTTACCAACAGGGGTTTCTTTGATTTGCTGCTCACATCTGCAGCAACTTGGCCTTTTTTGCTAGAAGTGGCATGTGAGGATGTATCAACCAAGAAAGCAGGAGGTAGCTTCAATAATGTTGAACATATATTAGAATTATATAATATACTGATTACATAACATGTGTAGTCAGACCATACATGTACTTCAAACTCAGCTTATCTGAGTTCTAATCAATCTTGTTCTTACACCACAACATGCACTACAGCAAGCCTCTAATAACCAAACAGTGAGTACCTTTGGTACATCCTCACATGCACCATTTCTACAGGTTATGAGCCCTGCTGTGCTTAGTTGAGCCCATTAGTGCAGTTGGAAACAATTAGCACAATGGTGTCTCCTGATACCAAGGATAATTGGCTGCAGTGCAAGTTGATGACAACTTGCACTGGCCAGCTCATTCTTTTGGTTGTTTCCTCCAGACTCCAATTTGATGTGAAGTGATTATTGTGATCTGCTCCCCAGCACTCCAACTTGATCCTTCTGCAGATTTTGAAGGACAAACCCATGTCGAGACTTTGCATTTCTGATATGATTTGCATTTCCATAGATCTTCTATAACATTTAACAATGTCTACCTCCACCAATACCAACTCTTGTGTCCCCACCCTCAATGGCTCCAACTGGGTCTCATGGTAGCCTGCTATGTCTGCCCACCTTAGGGCAACTGGCAACACCTGGGTTTTTGAATTCTCAAAACCCAATACCCTCAACATGTCTTTCACCATGGAAGACTATACCCAGTACATTTCCTGAACAAAGGCAAATGATATGATTGCCAGCACCATCATGTGCCATCTCTCTCCCACTCTCCAAGAAAAATATGGAGCAGAGACAATGGCCACTGTCCTGATAAAGGCCCTCAAGGATGAGTTTGTGACTACCAGAATTGTGGCAGTGTACACCATCAAATCTTCTGGAAGATATGCCCTGGTCATCAATGGGAAACCATTGTTGTCATCATCAGAGGGCTGCCCAACTGAACCATACACATCTATGAAATCTTGTCCCAGTCTGTGCTGGCAAAAGAGTTTTGCCTTCAAGGAGTTGATGGACATACAAGTGCCTGTTACAGTTTTACCCCTAAGTGTACCCTGCCACTTGTTTTCCCATGCTCATGCATCCTGCCACCCTGCCATTCCCATGATACTGTGTATCACCCGCTCCCCCAGTTGCCAGTGGACCATCATCTACTCTCCCAGTCATCCCCAGACATCTCTGTCCCAAGATACAGAGATAGCCCCTATTGTTCACCCCACTGGGCTAAGTCCTTCAGCTGAGCTGTTGTGTCTCTTATTTATTTCTTGACCAATGAGATTTGTTACATCACATGACAAGCATGTGACTAGATTATGACACATCTTAACTAGCATGCTGAGACTCATATCCAAGGTCTCTATTGTCTGTGTCCCCTTTTCCCTATGAGCTCCACAGTCTGGATATCACCTCTTCTCATTCACTGGCAATGTCACCATTTTGCCCAGAGTTTCACTTCCTTGTTACTGGCCTTTGCCACATTTCCTTTTGTCATTCTGACTCATCTTCAGTCAGACCCCTTAGCCCTACACTGCCATGCACAGCTCAGTCTGTGCACATATGCTATTAGTATATATACCAGCACTTAGACAGTACAGATTCTCTAGCTAATTCTATGCATCTACCTTGTGCATAGTAATCTAGCATCATACCCTTCTCTTGCCAAGAAAGCCAATAAATGTCTGCTCAATCTCATCTGGTCACCACCATTCAATATCTCATCAACACTTGCTTTGCAAGACACCTGATAACATTGTCTATGCAAGTCAGCTAGTTTCCTCATTAGGCTCAAGCCTCTATAAGTGCTTGCTTGCTAGCTTGTTGTGTACATCAGCATAACAGTGCCCTCCTCCTCTTACCCTGCACCTGCCCTCTCAAAGGTTGAAACTACCTTCACCTGTCTCAAAGCTGTGGGATACAAAATCTCCAACAATGTCCAGGCCATGATGCTTCTGGCTAAGCTGCCTGCATCTATGGATGTGGTAGCCTAGATGATTGCTCAGGGCAAGGATGCTCCAGGGAAGGTGAAGACTCCTACCATCACCAAGATCCATGCTCCTGCAGTCCTGTCATGGGACCAGCACCATCTCTCAGGTAAAGGTAAGGGGAACTACCAAGCACAATTGCAAAAGATTAGTGTGGTGAAACAACAGGAGGAAACTCCTACTTTCCAGCAGTAGCAGCAGGCAAATGGGGGGGATAAGAAAAAGATTCAGCATGGATGAAAAGGCAAGGGTAAAACAGACCAATTCAAATGCTTGCACATGAACATTGGTTGACTCCTACTTTCATGGTGATCCCATAGTTCATAGTATGGTAGCATTGGCAAATGTAGTAGGTACAAGTGTATCTCTACATCAGATAATGGACACCTGTTTGTGTTCTAAAACCACCCAATCCCTTAAGCAGTGTCAGTGTGATTATGTAACAAGAATCCACAGATCCTCAACTCCAGTGCTTCAATGCACTTTATGTTCAAAAAGAACAACTTTATGATGTATGAAGAATTAAAACGTGACATGTGTATTTCTGTATGTACTGCTGCATCAACAATCTTTGTCACTGGCAAAGGACATGTTATGATCCACTGGCAGAATGGAGATAAGGATGAGATCTTAGATCTCCATGACATATGTCATATTCCCCACTCTTTCGCTTGGCTGGTATCTCTTGGTCAATTAATGCACCATGGTGCCACAATTCATGGTGACAAATTAGAGCTTTTGGTACTCTATGGTGATGGCACTATGCTTGCCAAGTTTAAACCAGGCTGAATCAGCCCAGGGATGTTCACCCTGGAAGCCCCACCATCGATTGACATGAATATGACCAAGATTGTCACATTTGACATAGTCCATTGCTGACTAGGTCACCCTTCTAAGGACATAATTTGTCATGTGTGTAAACATACACAAAACTTCCCTGATGTTGAGATCCCTCACATGGACTCCATCTGCCCTGCCTGTGCCATGGAGAAGCTTCCAAATTAGAGTTACCCTCCTAATGAACACCACACTAAATGTGCATTTGAATTGATCCATTTGGATCTGAAATCCTTCCTAGTGGAAAGCTACCACCAGTATAAGTATAAATACATTATAACTTTCTTTGATAACTTCACATCATTTGCATGGACCACACCACTGCACTCTAAGGACACTGCACTGGTTTCTACTAGGCACTTTCTAAAGATGGTTGCAACACAGTTTACTGTGAAAGTTCAAGGATGGATGTCCAATGCTGGGGGAGAATATAAATCCTCTGCATTCAACAATTTGCTCAAGGAACAGGGGATTTGCACCTTCCAGAGTGCTCCCCATACTCCACAACAAAACAGTCACACTGAATTATTTATGTGCACCATTATGGACAAATTGGAGTCAATGTGCCATGAGGCCTGCATCTCCAATAGTTTGTGGGGATTTTCAATTGCCCATGCAACCCATGTGTACAACCATACCCCTCTCCACCCCCATAACTGGCATACTCTGTATGAGATCCTTCATGGATCTGTACCTGATATTGTGTGTCTCCAAGTTTTTGGATGTAGTGCCTTTGTTTACATACCAGAGGATGTCTGGATTAATAAAATGGCCCCTAAATTGGAACCTATGGTATACCTGGGTGTCACTCCAGGAATGACAGGAAATTTCCTGTTCATGTGATCCCCCAACAATGTTCTATTTACATCTGCTCCCACCATCTTTGACAAAGAGTGATTCCCCCACTATGCAAATAAACCTCACATGCAACCTGCTGCACATCCTGTGCCACCTGTCACTGATGAGTGTGTGCCTTTGCCACTGCCTTCTGCTGATGATGACCATTGATCCAATCAACCTACTCCTCCTAAAAGCCCATCTCCTCCACACATCTCTCCACTTCACACTCCTTCACCACCCCCAGCAACACCCATGCCTCCTGCACTGTGCAAGCAGTGGCCAGGAATACTACCTGCATCAACCCCTGTCCCTGTACAATGCTCCACCCAAGAGTGCCAGATACCTAATCAGCCCAGTAATGTATATGGTAACAATCACCACCCTGTTAATCAGGAAAGGGATTTTGCACGTGCTTCATGTTGGTGTGACATCACTGGGGTTCCTGGACCTTCCAGACACACTCCTAGACAGGAACAGCTCAGAAGTGACCTCAAACTGGAACCAGCAATGCCAGGTAATCTTCCAGCACACCTGATGCTCTGATCATTTTAAACCCTATGTCACCTGAGTTATTGAAAGATGATGTTGAATGGTTGTGCTGTGAAGGGGGAACTGATTTGATGGCATTTTTGATGTCGAAGGCAGTTAACCATCAGTTCAATACTGCAGAATTGAAGCCACACCATGAATGGACATTTAGAGATATTAAGACACTGCCTGCTACAGCACAAGAGTAATGGAAAGCCACTTGTCAACGCAAGCTAGATATGCTCAAGTTTTTGAACTGGTTGATCTGCCTAAAGGGTGGAAAGTTATTTCTAACTGTTGGGTTTTTGATGTTAAATCTGATGGTTGTAAATGCACACATTTAGTTGCAAAGGGATTTTCCCAAGTAGAAGGTGTTGATTTCAAGCACATCTTCTCACCAGTAGTTTGTTTTAAGACTGTGTGCTTAATGCTTGCACTCTAAGTGATCTTTAACTGGCACATCGAAGCACTCAATGTTTGTTCCACTTACCTTTATGGCAAGTTGGATGAAGATATGTACATGAAACCATCCAAAGGCTTCTCTGTTCCTGGTAAAGAGCACAAAGTGCTCTGCCTACTACATGCCTTATATGGGCTTAAACAGGCTGGATTAGCTTGGTGGAAGACTCTCAATGAGTCCATGAAAGATCTTGGATTTGAACATCTGAAGTCTGATGCTGGTATCTTCCTTTATCAGAAGAAGAGCACTACAATTGTAGTTGCTGTTGTCTATGTAGACAATTCCCTCTTCTGTGGTCCTAACAAGGCTATAGTTGATGAAATCAAGGGCACCTTCATGTGCTGATGAGAATGCAGAGACTTAGGTCCTGCAATGGAATTCTTGCAAATGAGAATCTGCCAGAATGGCAGCAAGATCTTAATTGATCAGTGTGCCTACTTAGAAAAAGTCCTAGAGCATTTTGGAATGCAGAATGCCTGAGTTGCATCGACTCCTCTTCCACAGGGTTACTATCCATTATCTCACAATGGTCCAGTCAACCCAGAATTGGACATGATTATTGTCAGAGGGTTGCATCCCTCTGGATACAAAGGTCCAAAAGATCTGTGACTGGCTGGAGTGTTTTACACTTACCCAGGTTCACAGATTCTTAGGTATGTGTGGCATATTGTGCATCTTTATCCGCAATTTTACGAAGCTTGCACATCCATTGATTGATTTGACCCAGAAAGGAGTTCTCTTCACTTGGGGAGATTCTCAGCAAGAATTGATGCAGTGCCTCAAAGATGCCACAATTGAGTCTCCTGCACTCTGACACCTCAACTATGAGAGGGGATGAGAGGTTTTCCTGGCTATGGACACATCCATGATCACAGTCAGGTTTATTCTGTCTCAGGAAGGCAAGGATGGCAAATGCTATCTGAGTGTTATAATCGTATCTCTTATAACCATCTTTTGCGTTTGGACTTTGTCATATTTCTCTTTCAAAGGTCACGTGACCTAGCGCACGTGATCATGGGATTATACATGTGACCACAGGATGACTAAGCATATGACGTCATGGTCCAGACTGGCCCAAACTCTATGACGTCACACCTCATGTATTTAATCTCTGTTTGCTTCTCTTCTTTTTTGATCGCCATCGACTTCTATTTCTCATCATCATCAACTTGTGACTCCCTTTGTATATACATGTATAGTAACTAGTATCACACACTGCTTGGTCTGTGCACATTCCCATGTAATATAAAAGGGCTCATGGTTGCGGCTAGGATTCCCTAGCTTTAACCACTTGTCTTATTTGCTGGCAACAGTTGAGAGATTAAGGTCTGAGCTATCCTCATTACACTCGCCAGTTATTGTGTTTAGCTGCGACAGTTGCGGAACCCCGTGTGCCACTTGATAACTCCGTTGTCTCATAACACTGAGTCGGTTTGGTTCCATCAGGATTACTGAGGTCAAGAGTCACTATTTACAAGTGAAGCTCAAGCTTTATGGATTGTTCTGCACCTTGCAAGCAGTCCAGATATTCATTTTTGGAGTTGCTAACCTTACAGTCAAGATAGATGCCAAATATGTCAAGGGAATGATCAATAACCTGGATTTGCAGCCCAATGCAACCATCAACTGATGGATCACAGGAATACTGCTTTTCCACTTCAAGTTCATCTATGTGCCTGCTAAAGGGCATACTGGTGCAGATGGTCTGTCTCAGAGACCCCCCTCAGAGGATGATCCTCCCAAGGTGAATAACTATAACTTTGATAATTGGCTAGACAATTCCTATTCTTTTGCCATTGTGTTGCTAAGTGACTGTAATCCTCTCCCTGTTATGGTAGTGAACTACCATTTTTCTCCATTACCCTTTGGACTACCATTTTCTCCTAGGCTTTGCCTATTATTCTTTGAATGGTGCGACCATTCTGCTTAGTCATCATTTCCCATGCATGGTCACTATTTCTTTCATACTCAAGAAGCTTCTAGAGTATTCTGTCCTCATTTGTGTTTATGACTCTCACGACCTGATTGGGGACATGGTCTGTGCACAGACCCTTGTAGTATATAAACCCAACCTCTGTACAGTTGTATTTTATCTAGTTCTATGCAGTAACCTGCTAGCAATTAGTTTCACTCCAGACTCTTAGTGTGTGCACTAAGACATAGTCTGAGAATTGTCTCCAGAGTCCTGCAGCTACTCCAGAGTGCTGCCTAGTGTTCTAGTTGTTAGTGCACCAGCATAACACTTCCTCTAGCAAACCACGATCCATCAGTTCCATATCATCTGATGTATTATTCCCAGGTAGATCTGCATTGGATTCCTTTCATCAGCCTGGTTCCACCCAGTCCTTATCAGGCATTCTTATCTCCTGTTGTGTCAATTGATGAAACTACACAGATCAATGATCAGGTGATTCCTTGCTCTCCAAAGGCAATCTTCTGGGATGCCTGGATTCACTTGATCCATGGTTTCTTGGAGACTTGCAAGCAGCCAGATGGTATCTCTGATAAGGAGTTTCCATCATTTTTGAATTCCATTTTCTGATTCTTTATTCTCAATGGTTCCCTGTGGCACCACAAGCCACATGGGAAGCATCAATTGGTCATATTGGAGGAGTGCTGGTATGGACTCATTAAGCAGGTTCATGATGACCTCAGGCACAAAGGTGCCTTCACTGTCCATACTAGGTTGCTACTTTGTTTTTGGTGGCCACAACTGGTGGATGATGTCAAGTAGTATATTAAAACATGCCATGAGTGTCAGGTCCATCAGACAGTAAAACTTCATATTCCACCTTCTGTTCCACTCATCAGTGGGTTGTTTTACAAAGTTCATATTGATACCATGCTTATGCCTAGGGCTGGTGGCTATCACTACATAGTCCAGGCAAGGTGTGGGTTATCCGCATTTCCAGAGTGGAGGATGCTATGCTCTGAGAATGCTTCTGCCCTTGTATCCTTTATCTTTGAAGACATCCTATGTTGTTGAGGTGTGATTTCCAAGATTGTTACTGACAATGGACCAAGCTTTGTACAAGCCTTGGATGTTTTGGCAGTGTGTTACCATGTCTATCATATCCAGATTTCTCCCTACAACTTCCAAGCCAACAGAATTGTTGAGAGACATCACTACAATGTCTGGAAGGCCATCATTAAAACAACCCTGAGAGCTGAGTCACACTGGTCATGCTCAGTGCACTCTGTCTTTTGGGCAGAAAGGGTGATCATACAGTGGTCAACTGGTCTTTTGCCTTGTTTCATGGCTTATGGAATTAAGCCAATATTTCCATTTGATATATCTGAAGCAACATATCTAGTTCCACTTCTGGATGCTGATTCCTTCTCTACTTCTGAGCTTATAGCATTTCAAGTTTGACAATTACAGAAATGCCAAGAGGATCTTGAATCAATAGAAGCAAAGGTCCTCAAGGCTCAATTCAACTCAGTCAAGCAGCTCAAAGTATTATTCAAGAACCAAATTTGGGATTATGACTTCCATCCCAGTACTCATCCAGAATACCTGTGTTGAGAAGGGGTTGAACTGGAAAATGAAGCCAAGACACTTAGGGCCAATGGTTGTTCTTCACAGGATAACTGGTGGTTTGTATATCCTGGCGGAGTTGGATGGGTCAATTTCAAGGCTGTGTTATGCAGCATTCCGATTACTCCAAGAACTATCCCCTCACCATTGGTTATAGGAGTATTCAACCATACGACAATGATCTCACTTCTCAAGAAGAAATAGAGGATGGCAAGCTGGTAGAAGATGGACCAGCTCATCTTGACCTCAGATAACCATGTTCTGTGTTCCATGAATCCATTCCACCCTGGGATTAGTCTGGAGATCTGTTTAACCCTGGGATTTATCTAGTGCTCTCTTACATTCCCTCATGCTTTGAAGAAAAAGAAACTAAACAAATCAGAATTATGATCATACCACTTGAATAAAAAGCAAAAGACAAAAAGATAAAAGATAAATACAAATACAAGATAAAAAACTGAAACAATATATATGATATACTCTGTTCCTTCCATCTCTAAAAAAACTACTAATATTTGAATTGTGTGTCTTATGAAACACTTACATAACTTCAGACTTCTACTGCATATAGAGGCACCATGCTCATTTTCCATAATATCTGTGATCCAGAAAGTCAGAAGAAATATTAGTGATGGACCAGAACAGTTTTGCAGATGATGTTTCCTATTTTCTTCTTTCCTGACACTTTACTGAATTCTCATTCTTATCAAGTCTGCCTGGCACACACAGTTCAGTCACATATGGAATCATGCACAGAATCCTGGAATCACAACAGAATGAGATACATTGCAAGATTGTACAGTTTATACAATGTGGAGGTACAGGAAGGAGCACACAACTACCTACTCTAGCTCTTCCAGCATCTCCTGAGTTCCAGCTTGACCTTCTCAATCAAGCCTGCATGTGGCAGATTCATGCTGTAGTCCAAGCCCATGCTACTCCTCCCAACACCTTTGCCTTTGCCTTGTCCTTGTTGCACAGCACCAACTCATCTGGGTCACTGGAGTCAATAACCAGCAGGAATGGTTGCCATTGTGCTGCTCTGCCTTTCCACTCTGTAAAACATTAATACAGTCTCCAGAAGCAGGTGGAGTGTTACTTACCAGTTGTTTCCCCTTCTTCTCTGCCTTCACATGGAACCAGGACTTGTTGCACATGATTTTCAGCAATGTGCATTTGATGCATGACCACCCAGGCTCTCCTTGGCATGGAATTTGAAGCACCTTGCATTTGCCACAAGGCACCTTGTTAATAGTGTCATCCTGGGATGCAGGGATGCCAGCTTCCTCTTTCTGGTCCTTGTTCTTCTCTGGGGTGGGACAGGTGTGCTTCTGAATCATTAGTATCAGCTAGACAAGATGGAAGCAGTTACTCACCTTGCATAACTGCAGCACAACCACCTCCATGGTGTACCCTGACCTCCCCACAGAGACAGCAGAGGGTACCCACAAATCCTCCCTCTCTGCCTTCAGTTCCTCAATCCTAGGGACCACCATGCTCACTGACATGCTCCTTCCCTTCTTCTCCTCCATCTGCACCTTCTCTTTCACTTCCTCTTTCCACACTTTCTGTTCTGTGTCCCACTTGTCATAAAGGTGCTCTGCTTCTTGGAGCCAACCTTGAGTTTCCACTGAGATTAATGGTCCAGCATTGACCTCCAATCCTATGGTCATTGTGCTATGAAGTGCACTCTGTGGGATATTAGCTGTGGATGGAAAGTAGATGACTGCACAGCTTACCATTACCCTGTCACACTCAAGCATCCAATAGTCCTGCTCTTTCTGCAGGTTGTCATTGTCATCTGGACATGTGCACACTGCTTCTACCATGGCCACAATCCATTCTTGTGCAATGGCTCTCAGATCCTCCACCTTGGGACCCTGGGAAGCAGTGAGGAGATCATCAAGACAGAAGGACATGATGGAGGTTGATGGGTTGTTTGGATGTATGGATGGAGAGATGTACAGAAGGAAAGTGTGGACAATCAATGATCAGCAAGTTTTTGTTTGCACATGTGTTGCCACACCACTTACATCAGCATCACATGACTGACTGAGGATGGTCAGAATCAAAGACCCCTGCAGATGTAGAGAACACATATTCTCTAGGTCATAGTCACTCCTCCTCTAGGCAATTCAGCACCCACATGCATTACAAACAATCACTTTGCAACTCTCCTCACTTCTCTCCATGTTCCTCATTGAATTCCAACTGATTCTATGTTGAAGTTCTGTGTGTCTGGAAAGTGTTTGCTGGTAGGTCCTTTCTATTTAATCTTGTACTTGTTATATCCAATCAACTCCTATGACACCCACTATGCTTATGTATATTCTGTCAATGATTTCCTTGATGTTTCTACTTAGTTTTCCCTTATCATTAGTGTTTCAAGTCTTGGAAAATGCCCAGACTATAAAAAGGTTGTAACTATGACCTTAAATACCACTTTTCAACTCTCCTGCCTCTCTGTGCAATTGTCTAGTCACCTGGCATCCTTATCCTTCAATCTTCAAGCCATAGCCAATGTATCCCATCTAACCCATCACATTTCCATGTCCTCTCCAGTCTGTTCTGCAGCAGAGGAAGTCCAGAATAATGGGTTTTCTGCATAGACATCAGTGGAAACAACCATCCCTGGTGTTTCTCTCTTCATTTCCTCTCTACTTCCCTTTGGGGTGGATCATATCACACCCTTTTCTTTATTTCTTTGCTTTTGATTGGATTGAGTTCTTCCTGTAGCAGGGTTCTTCACCCTCAGTCCCATCTAGCATCATTCAATGACTTAGAAGTTAGATAGTTGGACATACTTTTTTGGATATATGGTCATCTCAGACAGCTTCAGCAGCCAAACCCTGTATATTGGCCCCTTTCTCATTGTCCCAATGTGTTCCCAATTGTGCACAATATGTTTCAATTGCATTGTAGAGTACTTTAATCTGTAGATCAGCTTATCAATAGAGTATATGAGTTGAACTTGAAAATATACTGAGGCCCATTTTTCCTTGACCATTGCAACTGTCTTAATGGGTCCTTTGGTGTGATAAGGTACAATGTCAGCTGCAGCCTTGGTATAGACCTGATCCTTGAAATCACCTCCCTCTGCTTGTTTGTTCTGACTCCCATACAGAGAGTCAACAAGCCCTGTAACTTCAGCATCATTCCAGACAGCCTTATCTGTACTCTGAATCTCTTCTTGAAGCATGGTGATTGCAGTGTATTGTGTACAAAAGAGGGTAATGGTAATAGCTAACCACACAGGCCGAAGAGCATTCAAATCCATGGCATTCAAGGACAAGGTTCATAATTCAATCTCAGCCAAGCAGCTCACTTTCTGCCAACACAAACCAAACACCAACATGGCAAACTTGGAGTTGCCAAACTGGCTCTTACCTGGCAGAGAGTAAGGTAAGCTTAGTTTGGCAGAGAATGAATTAATCTGGGGTGGATGGTGCTTACTCATTTGTATCATCTTCATAAAGCCAGAGCCATTAATCTGAAAGTCAATGATCTCTTGCCAATATGGGGATGACATTGCATGGGCTGATCCAAGAGCTACATTAAGAATGGATCAGAGGGTTTTAATGATCTCCCCATTGGTCCATCCTGTGCCCTCAATGAAGAGCAGGGGGAATATTATGGGAAGCACTGGGGCTGGTGACCATGGACATACCATATGCTGATTCCAGGAATTATTTCCACACCA
>JBBPSI010000316.1:0-24560 GCA_038093515.1 Butyriboletus loyo
TATGACTCATCAGATCTGTTTTGGTCGTCGAATCAGACGATTAGGCACGAACCTTGTTTTTATATGCGCAATCTTGGTCCGTGCGCGTTATCTTGCGATAAGCTGATAGCAAAATTAGAAAGAAGACACGTCACCGGGTGTCCGTCATAGCCGCGTTTCCCTAGCGACATTTAATCTCCGTGTGACGTGGGAATGGTACCTTGATCGGGGACCTAGAATTTGATCGCCGCCGTGTGGCGTCTTCTTTTGCTTGACATAACCTAATCTCGTGAGAAATAAACCTTATCTCGTGAGAATCAAACCTTAATATGGACGGTAATGACCGTGGGACTTGGGCCTAGACCCGGGAATTCCCGTCGGAGTTTAAATCTAGATAAGATCCCGGTTAGGAGGAAACAAAAAAAGCGAAGCTTTTTTTGTTGGATATGAGGTATTGAAAACTGAGAGCTGTAGAAAAACAGATAACAGTGGGGTCTTTACTTAGGACCTCACACCTGTTTCGTCATATGACTCATCAGATCTGTTTTTGGTCATCGAACGATCGATGGCACGAACCTTGCTTTATAGGCGCAATCTTGGTCCGTGCGCGTTACCTTGCGATAAGCTGATAGCAAATATAGAAAGAAGACACGTCACCGGATCTCCGTCTAGCCGCGTTTCCCTAGCGACTTTAATCTCCGTGTGACGTGGGAGTGGTTCCTTGATCGGGGACCTGACTCAATTCAGTTTTAATTACCGCCGTGTGGCGTCTTCTTTTGCTTGACGTAACCTTATCTCCTGAGAAATTGAACCTTATCTCGTGAGAAGCAAACCTTGTTTGGACGGAGATGACCGTGGGAATGGGGTCTAGACCCGGAGATTCCCGTCGGAGTTTAAACACAGATAAGATCCCGGTTAGATCCGATCTTTAAACTCCGACCCACATGCCGGGGGGGCATCCTCGAAATCGGTATCTTGACCCCAATGCCGGGGGTACCGGCTATTAGGGTTAGTGTTATCGACCCCCCATGCCGGGGGTTCCGGCTATTAGGGTTAGAGGTTAGGGTTTAGGTTACTGTGTGCAGAGGCACTATCAGCTACTGCGTATCGTGGCAGTTAACGTAGTAGAACTCACGGTTAGGGTTATGTTAGAGTTAGCTTAGGCTCCCTAACAACCGAGGTAAGTATGTCATGTAAGAGCGACATAGAGTCCTACTTACCGCAAGGTAAGCATGGGAAAGCAGCCAGTCCGGTCTTGCGTCGACAGCCAACGGCTGAGACAGTCTAAAACCAGTGGTTTCACAGAGGGACAAACGAGTCAGAAATACTAACGCCTAGCTCGGCGTAGACTCGCGGTAGACTTACTACAATGGTTGGTTGTAGTCCACGACTTCGCATTGTTTTCGTACAAGGCTTACTAGCACTATCCGTTCGTCGACTTCATATCCAACAAAAAGTCTTTTCAGAGTCTTTGTTCCCGCCTAAGCAAAGATAAAGGGCATCGGTCAAGTACTAGGGGTCACCGTGTGTTTCTGCGCAAAGACTAGTAGCAGTCCTTGGTCGTGGTAAACCTGCCAGAGACATAATTCGTCTGGTGCAAGATCTACATAAGTTTCAGACAGCGTGTTCGATCGACCTATTCGTACCGACCGATAGCCGGGGGTCGTTGAGCATCTAGCGCAATCCTACGCGGAGTAGGACGTTCGCCATGTCTGTTGTGTCCGTGAAGACTGGGCTTGGAGAGCGACGATGCACATTTCTCTCGTCGTCATCTAAGTCGATCAATCGTCCTGATCGATGACGTCTAAGATGTGTCATGTCTAGAACATCCGGGGGGGCGTCAAGCGAAGTAGGATTGGTTACTTCAGCCCCGACCTGCTCATCCAGCTTTTCCAACACCGTTCGTTTCCAAAGACTTGCTAAGTCGTTAACGTTTAATGTCCGTTTCCGAGACACTATTGTACGGCGTTCTAGAATACCAATTTTCCTCACATCCCCAACTACGATCTCGTTGCCTTGATCGTCGACAAAGTAACTAGACTTCCCCGAAGGGTCGACATCGTCACCATAGCCGGTGGGGGTGGGCGGGAATTCTCTGTTGAATTCCCTGCGGTCGGCTCTATCGAGCCAAACTCGCATGTATTCCATCATGGTGTTACCAAGTTCCCATGCGTGAAAGTAGTTCCATGCTGTGTTATAGTATGACTTAAGCACCAAGACTTTTTCTACGAAAGCTCTGGGACATGGTTGTTTCTCCAATAGTGAAAATCCTTCAGAATGGTTGTCCTCCTGGATCGCACATCTGGTGGTGCCCGACTGCCGAGTTCTCGCTTCTCCCATTGCACGCTGCAGGCCCGTTTAGGAAGGGCGAACCCATGCTATCAGATCTCTATATTTCATCCTATACACCAACATTGACAGCCCTCATTCGCGCTCGACAGAGAAGTCCATCGGATCCATCGCTGAAACAACATCGTTTCTTGGTCATAGGGCAGGCGCAGGCTCTGGGACAGGAAATGCTCGCTTTGGTGAACACTGAGCTATCCACCATATCGCAACGTATTGGGTCAGTTGCAACACTTACTCGCATTCAAGACGAGGATGCAAGCATCGTCAGGGTTGGCGAAGAATTGAACAAGAACGACTTTGTTCACCTCGCCTGTCATGGGATCCCCAATCGGACGGATCCGTTCAAGTCTGGGTTTGCGTTCGGTGACGGACTATTGAGGATTGAACACATCATGCAATACGACTTACGAAACGCCAGGTTTGCGTATCTGTCAGCTTGTCATACAACTGCTGGAGATGAGGAGAGCCCTGACGAGGTCATTCATCTTGCTGCGGCCATGCAGTTCGCAGGGTTCAGTTCGGTCATTGGGACAATGTGGGCGGTTGACGACGCACACACAAACGAGATCACATCGAGGTTTTATGATAATTTAGTGGACGAGTCTGGTCACCTGGATCACACTCGAGCAGCTCTGGCGTTGCACAGGACATTGAGGAGTATTCGTTCGAGCGACATCCCCATGGATCAACAGATCCTCTACGTTCATATTGGTGCCTAGTGGATCTATGTTCCAGTGCGTGCATGTTTTCCATGGTGCATTGTTACTGGGACTGAGGTACCCGCAGTTGCCTTTACCACAGCATCTGTATTCTCGAAGTAATCTGTTCGTAGATACGAACAATTATTTGCATACGTCACAAGGTCATTAGATACCATTGTATACTTTGCATGTAGTCAGCAGATACTCTGGCCGTTGCTTAGCGCTTAACATTAACACAATACCTACTACTGAATCGATATCACGGATCCATCCAAAGTTTCTCTTTTGGCTAGTGGCCACGAGATGCCTTTCAGGGGCAGCCCGTCCTGTCAACCCGGGATTCCTTTGCTGCCAACCCAGGAGGGACTTGGCAAAGTACGGGCGAAGGATAACGGTAGTCGCCAGAGCCGTCCACTGCCAAAACAATCATTAGTACCAAACCAAATGCCACAGGACAAAACCACAACGCACGATTCGCAGGGCTCGATCCAACCCATGCGGTCCCCAATTGGCACCTGGACACCTGGACCAGCTGTCGAAAGAAATTGATTCCTCGACGGACTCTGTTACTGCTTCTTGGCATATGAACACTTGATATGGCAAGGGAAAACACACCCACAAAGAGGATGGCAGCGCAAGTAGCGAAAACGGTCAACAAGACACTTTTCTGGGAACTGATGCTGGGGTATGGGTCGTGGCAGCCAACGCTGCAGGTAGCAGCCTATTGCTTCTGGGAGGTGATGGCGTAGTTCTATGGAGCGATACGATGTCAATGAGTGGAAAGCAGGGAGTGTGGTGACGAATGCACCCACCTTAATACGGTGAATGAATTCGGTGAGAGGGATGTCCACCTCATGGTGGAAAGCGTGGCAGGTCTGGAAGTTGTCGTTGGTGCTGCTCTCGAACTTGATCTTCAAGAAGTCACGGTCCTCAGTGAGGACCGTGACTCCTCAGGAGCGGGTCCATGGCGGAGCTCAAAGGCGAGGGCAGCAACGAAGTCGGCTGGATGACATTTCATCTCAGTGTTCGTCTTGAATCGTATATATACATGCATGTGGACTTACGAATGCCAGCAAGTCTTGAGCATCTCGAGCATATGGAAGAGGGAAATGAAGGGTGGTGGGAGGTCTCGATGAGCTGGGGAGCCTGGTAACCACTGAACATGGCTTCGAGGAGGCTTAGTCGGGCGCCGTTGGAGAGATGGTCTGTCACACAGGATTTGCGGCTGCCAGCTACGGGGATAGGCGCTCTTGCTATGAGTCTGTGCAAGTATTGCGGAGTGGTTCCCGCCGCTGCCATTGGGCAAAAGTAAGCTATCGGCTTGAAGTTGTATTTATCTTATGCCGGGTACTGTTTAGAGTACGTCTTGTCCACCTTTAATGTCTCGGGCGTGCGCTATCGAGGAAACGGGGTCAGCCTTCCGCACACACAGGTACAAGAAATTCTGACGACCCATGTGTCGTTTTCGAACGTGACTGTTGCATGCATAAACACAAAGACGTCTTGCGTGGTCTCGGGACCCGTTGAAGACCTACGAACGTTGGCAAATCATCTCACGCTCGCCTTCGGTTGCAAGACTGTCACTCTCAATGTCCAACTAGGATCCAATCCTGGACGATCTCAGGGATCATGTCGCGACACTCCCTATCCATCCTCCATCCATTCCCATCGCATCCAATGTATATGGGACTGTCGTCAGCCTGTTCTGTCTGCCCAGGGTCTGCGAGAACTTGAACAATATGTGGAATTAATGCATGGAATTACGTTGGACCGCACGCAATCTGTTTGCCTATGATCGAGACGACGCGGTCGCTGTCCCGAGGGACGTTGTGTCTTCCATCGATGCTCAAAGAAACGCCAACCTGGGACACGTTAACAGATAGCTTGGCTCAACTGTACCGAACCACTGTTCCTGTGGATTGGCGACGCGTTTTCGAAGAACGCTCTGCTTGTTCTTGCGTCGATTTCCCATTGTATCCTTTGACTCGCAGAAATTCTGGGTGCCTCACAGCGATCGCGTTGTTCACGCTACGTCCGAGCCGACGCTCAAGCCTCAAATCCCTGACCACCCGATGTTGACCTCCTGGTCTCAATACCCGTCTCGACAAAATGGCAATGCGGCGATCTTTGGGGCGCCCATCAGATGTCTGGCGAGGTATATGGAAGGGCACAAAGTCGGTGGTCATGCGTTGTGCCCCGCGTCCGTGTACCTGGAACAGACTCTCGCTGGCGCAGTCATCGCACAACGCTACATGGAATTGGATTTCGGAAGGAGCATTCCCGTATTACGTGCCGTAGCATTTTCTCGCCCTCTCGTGCTTCAGGGGAATATCCATTTGATCATTCGTACACACGTTACCGTCCACGGGGACGGGACAGGCTCCTTCAACATCACGTCAAGATTGGAGTCATCGCGCGAAGAACACGTTTACTTACATGGCGACTTGCGGTTTTCTTCCATTCGAGAAACGACGTCGAATCTCGCTCTCGAACTCCCGGGTAACGCTCGGCGTGCGGAGGTTCTTACAACCCAGGAGGAAACACCAGAGGTGTTTAGTACGCATACTGCATACGAGGTGGTCTTCCCTCGGGTCGTGGACTACGCCAAGGACTATCATACGATCAAATCACTGACTGTTAGTGGTGACGGCGCCTTTGGTATCGCGCGTATTGCACTGTCTGGTTCTCTGGGCGTTATCCAACACTGACTCTCAGCACGGTCAGGCGTGGCGTCTCAATGTCCAATTGCAGGATATCATCACTGATATTCGAAACCTGCCTGGACTCTCTCATTTCCTCCAGCCTCCACTGTTCTCTGATCTCCAGCTTGCTGTTGCCAGTGGTCCAGTGGTCATTATAAATGCCAGCCAATACAGTTGTGATGCATTGGTGCTTCTATCCCACCAAGATCCCATCCATGTTGCTCTTCCCATCACAAAAGCCGACGTCTCTGAACTATCATTGGAACTTCATTCTCTGATCAACTCTGCCAAGTTCCAGGACATGTCAAGGAGAATCCTGTTTTTTCTACGAAAGCTCTGGGACATGGTTGTTTCTCCAATAGTGAAAATCCTGAAGGATTGCTGTCCTCCTGGATCGCACATCTGGTGGTGCCCGACCGCCGACTTCTCGCTTCTCCCATTGCACGCTGCTGGCTCATTTAGGAACGGTCAACCCATGCTATCGGATCTCTATATTTCGTCCTATACACCGACGTTGAAGGCCCTCATTCGCGCTCGACGGAGAAGTCCATCGGATTCATTGGTGGGACAACACCGTTTCTTGGTCATAGGGCAGGCGCAGGCTCAGGGACAGGAAATGCTCACTTCGGTGAACACCGAGCTATCCACCATATCGCAACGTATTGGGTCAGTTGCAACACTTACTCGCATTCAAGACGAGGATGCAAGCATCGTCAGGGTTGGTGAAGAATTGGACAAGAATGACTTTGTTCACCTCGCCTGTCATGGGATCCCCAATCGGACGGACCCGTTCAAGTCTGGGTTTGCGTTCAGTGACGGGTTATTGAGGATTGAACACATTATGCAATACGACTTGCGGAACGCCAGGTTTGCGTATCTGTCAGCTTGTCATACAACTGCTGGAGATGAGGAGAGCCCTGACGAGGTCATTCATCTTGCTGCGGCCATGCAGTTCGCTGGGTTCAGTTCGGTCATTGGGACGATGTGGGCTGTTGACGATGCGCACACAAACGAGATCACATCTAGGTTTTATGACAATTTAGTGGACGAGTCTGGTCACCTCGATCACACTCGAGCAGCTCTGGCATTGCACAGGACATTGAGGAGTATTCGTTCGAGCGACATCCCCATGGATCAACAGATCCTCTATGTCCATATTGGTGCCTAGTGGATCTACTTTCCTGTGCATGCATGTTTTCCATGGTGCATTGTTACCGGAACTGAAGTACCCGCAGTTGCCTCTACCGTAGCAGCTGTCTTCCAGAAGTAATCTGTTCGCAGATACTTGTATACGTCAGAAGGACATTAGATACCATTGGATACCCTGCATGTAGCCAGCAGATACTCTGGCCGTTGCTTAGCGCTTAACATTAACACAATACCTACTGCTGAATCGATATCATGGATCCATCCAAAGTTTCTCTTTTGGCTGGTGGCCCCGAGATGCCTTTCAGGGGCAGCCCGTCCACGTCAACCTGGGCTTCCTTTGCTGCCAACCAAGGAGGGACTTGGCAAAGTACGGGCGAAGGATAACGGTAGTCGCCAGAGCCGTCCACTGCCCAAACAACCATTAGTACCAAACCAAATGGTACAGGACAGAACCACAACGCACGGTTCGCAGGGCTCGATCCAACCCATGAGGTCCCCAATTGGCACCTGGACACCTGGATCAGCTGGCGAAACAAGTTAATTCCTCGACGGACTCTGTTACTGCTTCTTGGCATGCGAACACTTGATACGGCGAGGGAAAATACGCCCACAAAGAGGATGGCAGCGCAAGCAGCGAAAACGGTCAACAAGGCACTTTTCTGGGAACTGATGCTGGGGTATGGGTCGTGGCTTCTGGGACGTGATGGCGTAGTTCTGTGGAGCGATACGATGTCAACGAATGGAAAGCAGGGAGTGTAGTGATGAATGAACCAGCCCGAGATGAGCTCAGCGGTCATCACGATGGATGATAGAACGCTGAGGAAAGAAAGGAGAGCTGGTACAGTACGACGTGATTGTGTAATGTGTATGCGTGCAAGGACGAGTGTATGCTGCATATGAGGACGGGTGGCGAAATGATAACGTCTAACAGAACCCACCTCAATACGGTAAATGAATTCGGTGAGAGGGATGTCCACCTCGTGGCGGAAAGCGTGGTAGGTTGTCGTCGGTGCCGTTCTTGAACTTGATCTTTAAGAAGTCGAGGTCCTCAGGAGCGGGTCCATGGCGGGGCTCAAAGGCAAAGGCAGAAACGAGGTCAGCTGGTTGACGTTTCATCTCAGTATTCGTCTTGAATCATGTGGACTTACGAGTACCAGCAAGTCTTGAGCATCTCGAGAGGGAAACGAAGGGTGGTGGGAGGTCTCGATCAACGTACCGTTTCGTCCATCTCGTTATCGGGTATCCAATCGTCAATGAGACCATACAAGCATAAGTGCCAAATCCAGCTGAGTTTCGGCTCGTGCTTCACATTGGAGATTGAGTAGGCTCGGTGGGGCACTTCAGCAGCGGTTACAATTTGGGAGTGTTCAGTGCCAAGCTGGTGAACACATTCCAGTTAGTCCGAATTGCGCGGTAAGGTTGGGTGAGTGAAATTTCTGTAGGGCCGTGTCCAAAGTGAGAGTGCTTGAAACACTGGCCGATAGGTTATTGTTACTGTCAAGGTGTTAGAACTTCACTTTTCTTCTTTTCACGTTTCCTTTCTTCTTTCCGTTTCTCTGCTTTTCTATCACACTCTCGAACATATCACGATACCAGCCCTAAAGTCATGCTTTCTTATATATATACCTACGAGCTCTACTTCGTGTTCTTTACCTTTTGATTATTGATTTCTCTCAGGTATATATCTCATGTCGTAGCTCATTGTCTAATATTGATTTCTCTCAGTCATTGCTTTGTAGTTCCAACATTATCAAAAGGTCAACCCTCACCTCCTGGTCAACGTCGAGCCTTTGCTCCATTGATCACCAGGTTCTCCTATCCCTCATCCTTCCATTCGTTGAGCCTCTGCTCCGAATACCATGTCCTACGATCTCTATCGCCCTACAACACCTCAGCCCTGGGGGGAACCAGAAGCAACCCCTTCAGCGTCCTCAGCTTCATTCCAAGTTACACCCGATCTTGCCGCCCTTCTACAGCGGTTCGAGGATCAAAACCAAATCCTATATCGACAAAATCAGGAATTACTTGAGTGAAACAATACGTTAGCTCAACAAGTCGGCAAGCTCAATGTTCGCATGCAATCCTTTTCAGCACCACCTCCTCCCGACCGACGATTCGCAATCCCCTCCCCTGTTAGACCTTCCCCTGGCACAATGCTTACACCGCGTCCCTCGATGATGCCACGTGTGAGTTTGCCATCTAGAAACGTGTCTCCAGCACCTTCAGATCAATCGGCCGATTGGCCTCGCCCCATCACCTCCTTCCCACCACCAGCCTTACCGACATCTCCCCGTCCCTGTTATAATCATAACATTTTATTCGTACACTTCGTACACTTTCAATTCAAACTTAGTCGTTTTCAACTTCAAAGATCACGTGACTTAACACACGTGATCGTGGGATTATACATGTGACCACAGGCTGACTAAGCATATGACGTCATGGTCCAGACTGGCCCAGACTCTATAGCATCACGCCTCATGTATTTAATCTCCGTTTGCTTCTCTTCTTTTTAATCACCGTCGACTTCTATTTTCTCATCATCGTCAACTTGTGACTTCTTCATATGTACATGTATAGTAATTAGTCTCACGCATAGCATGGTCTGTGCGCATTCCCCTGTAATATAAAAAGGCTTGTGGTTGCGGCTAGGATTCCCTAGCTTTAACCACTTGTCTTATTCGCTGGCAACAGTTGAGAGATTAAGACTTGAGCTATCCTCATTACACCTCGCCAGTACTTGTGTAGCACTGCGACAGTAGCGGAACCTCGTGTGACTTGATAACTCCGTTGTCTCGTAACAATCCCTGAGCGTGCCCACAAGGGTTACGCAAACAAACCAGACGCCTTCGACGGCGACAAAAAGAAATTCCAGCAATGGTTGCGTATGGTTAAGCTGTACATCATGGCCAATTCGGACCGATTCCCGAATGATGACGCGAAGATTTACTTTGCGTTGTCATACATGAAAGGGGATAACACCGCGGGACGGCTCGCAGATCTATTTGTCGATCAGCACATTGACGAACACGGCGTGTCAGTCGCCTGGACCTGGGGACTATTCGTCCATGAACTCAAGGCCCAGTTTATGCCGATTATGCTGAAACGTCAAGCGGAAGCCGACCTTAGGAAGCTGAAGCAAGACAAAGGATCGGTGGAGGATTTCTTCACCAAGCTCGACACTCTGGCCATTCAGGCCGGATACTCAGACAGGGATCGCCACTCCATGGCACCCTTCATCAACGCCATCATTCGCAATGGTATCAACAACGATGTAGTTGAATTCATCGAACGGTCTCAGCTGGCCCTTCTGGACAATTACGACAACGAGAAGTGGAAGACGGCTTTGATTCGGGCCGAGACCGCATTAGCGGAGATTAACAGAAGGAAGGGGATGAAGCCCAGATGGTTTTCGTCCTACCCTTCTACATCACAGAACCCAAGCACGACGAAGCCTGCCTTTGCAGCTTCGAAAGATCAAACACGCCCTCTAGTGGCCGAAAAGAAGGAATCGGTTACGAGTGGGACAACGAGCATCACATATAGTGGTCAGGGTCAGGCGATGGACTTGACGAGAGCTAGGGCACAGGGGTTGTGCTTTAAATGTGGCGAACGCGGCCACCTTGCGCATGATTGCAAGAACCCTAAGACGTTCCGAACCAGAAAGGTGGAACATGAGGGTCAAATAATTGAGATTCTCGAAAAGATCGAATCGGGCGTCCCTAAAGGGGATTTTCCGAATCTTCAGTGAGATCTAGTCTCGGCTCGCTGAAGAAGAACGTTAGTACCTCATGTTCCACATTTGAAAATAAATATAATTGTCTGGAAGTGGAACATGCTAGGGAAAGCGAAGAGACACAGGAATCAACGGTGAAGCCCGCGGAAGCTGAGGCGCCCGTTGTGAAAATTCTGAAAAGGCTTAAGGCAGATCGAGAAATCGAAATGCCGAAAGCCGAAGGTGAGCAGAAGCGGATTTCAAAGTCCGTTTCGGGAGAAACCGAGAGATCAAAGAAGTGCGCCCTCTCCATGAGTGGCACTACTCGGGCCGGTGAAATACCGGTAGTCACGTCAGAAACTGGCTCTAAGGGTGCGTTGCCACAAGAGCAAAAGAGTCGCGGGGTCCCCCTGACCCCCTCTGCCTCTGTTCCGTCCGGGGAACACGCAATCAAAGGACGCACCCCTAGGGTAAGAAGTAAACGTGGCAATCTCCGTTACTGGTCTTCGGATCAGATGGTTAGAGCGCTGCGTCATCAGGATTCCGAAACGGTCAAACAGCGATTGGAAACCTTCGTCGATAAGTCCCGGATAAAAGAAGTTTCAGATTCTCTAGTCGAGGATTTGAAAGCCATGGATGACGATGCTGCATGGGTGACCATAGCTGAGATGCGACAGGAGCGAAAATTCGTTCGAAGTAATTCAACGAAAAATAGTCTAGAAGTTTCAGTGCAATTAATCACGACAGACGATAACAGAACGTTTGAAGTGACCGCATTAATCGACAGCGGATGCACTGGATCTTCGATTAGCTCCGGTTTCGTAAAAGCCAAAGGAATCAACACTGTCCCTCTTCCCCGCCCAATATCCGTATACAACGCCGATGGTACTATGAATGCCAGCGGAAAAATCACCGACTACGTAATACTCCAAATGAAAGTTGGAGAACACTCTGAGAAAATATTATTCGGAGTAACGGATCTGGGAAAAGCCGACTTGTTTATTGGTCACGAGTGGTTAAAGAAACATAATCCTCGGATTGATTGGCAAGAAGGAACGTTGGAATTCGAATGTGGAACAAATTGTTACCCAGTTCCGCAATTGATACCGACGGAAGAAGACAGTGACGATGATGAACCGATCGAAAATGGTGATAGAATCTTCCAATTGGACTGCGACTCTTATCTCTGCGCCACAAAATCAACAGAATTAGCAGCAGAAGTCGTAGCCAAGAAAAAAGAGAAAACCTTTGAGGAAATCGTACCCGAACATTATCATGGGTACAAGTCCGTATTCGACAAGGAGAATTTCGACGAGTTACCGCCTAGAAAACCGTGGGATCACGCCATAGAATTGACCCCAGGCGAACACGTCGTCGATTGCAAGATCTATAATCTATCTCCTGACGAACAAAAAGAATTGGACGTATTTCTCAAAGAAAATCTACAATCCGGCCGAATCCGACCGTCCAAATTGTTACGAGACAACGGAGTTATCAAGTCACACGGGGTTCCGCGACTGTCGCAGTGCTACACAAGTACTGGCGAGGTGTAATGAGGATAGCTCAAGCCTTAATCTCTCAACTGTTGCCAGCGAATAAGACAAGTGGTTAAAGCTAGGGAATCCTAGCCGCAACCACAAGCCTTTTTATATTACAGGGGAATGCGCACAGACCATGCAGTGCGTGAGACTAGTTACTATACATGTACATATGAAGAAGTCACGAGTCGACGATGATGAGAAATAGAAGTCGACGGTGATCAAAAAGAAGAGAAGCAAACGGAGATTAAATACATGAGGCGTGATGTCATAGAGTCTGGGCCAGTCTGGACCATGACGTCATATGCTTAGTCAGCCTGTGGTTACATGTATAATCCCACGATCACGTGCGCAAAGTCACGTGACCTTTGAAAGAGAAATATGACGAAGTCCAAACGCAAAAGATAGTTATAAGAGATACGATTATAACACAAATCCCCCTTCGCTTCGGCGTTCTTCTTCATAAAGAAGAAAGATGGACGGTTAAGACCCATACAGGATTACCAGAAATTAAACAATATCACCATTAAAAATCGATATCCGCTCCCATTGATCCAGGAACTGGTCGATAAACTGAAAGGAGCAAAATACTTCACGAAACTAGATGTACGCTGGGGCTATAATAATGTCCGAATAAAAGAAGGAGACAAATGGAAAGCAGCCTTCAGAACAAATCGAGGGTTGTACGAACCCCTTGTAATGTTCTTCGGTTTGACCAACTCCCCAGCGACATTTCAAATGATGATGAACACCATTTTCCGCGAACTGATCAACAAAGGCAAGGTTGTGGTGTATATTGACGACATCATGATCTTTACTGCGGATTTGGAAGAACATCGTCAGATCGTGAAGGAAGTGCTAGAAATCCTTCGAAAAAATAACCTTTTCCTAAAACCTTCGAAATGCGAGTTCGAGACAGAAGAAACCGAATACCTCGGACTCATTGTCGGAAAAGGAACTGCGAAGATGGACCCAGTTAAAGTGAAAGCGATTGCCGAATGGCCGGTTCCAACCAACAAGAAGGAACTTCAATCGTTTCTGGGTTTCCTCAACTTCTATCGCAGATTCGTAGAAGGATTCAGCACGAAAGCAAAGGCTCTGACTAAGTTGACTGGCAAAGTCGATTGGCAGTGGTCAGAAGAACAAGAGACCGCTTTTCAATCATTAAAAGCAACTCTTATTTCTGCCCCGGTTTTAGCATTAGCAACGGATGACGGCGAATTCAAGGTCGAAGCGGACGCGT
Source organism: Butyriboletus loyo (assembly GCA_038093515.1). NCBI lineage: Eukaryota > Fungi > Basidiomycota > Agaricomycetes > Boletales > Boletaceae > Butyriboletus > Butyriboletus loyo. Next base: position 13,377 of record JBBPSI010000316.1, read on the forward strand.
CGGGAACAGGCATTGGAGGAATATTGTCACAAAAGCAAAATGACTTATGGCATCCAGTCACCTTCTTCTCCCGAACGTGTAATGAAACGGAACGGAACTATGAAATATACGATCTGGAACTCCTAGCAATAGTCGAATGCTTACGCGAATGGCGCCATTATCTCATGGATGCGCGCAAAGAATTCCTCATCGAATCCGATCATAAAAACCTTACGTATTTCCGCAAACCGCAAGATCTGAATCGTCGTCAAGCGCGATGGATGAACGAATTGGCAAATTATCATTTCGTTCTCTCGCATAAACCCGGGAAGCTAAACCGTGCCGATTGTCTGTCCAGGAGGCCAGACCATGAGAGGGGGGTGGACGATAACAAATTGGTCACTCTCCTCAAAGATCACCTATTCCGAATGTTCGACCCGAATTTCGAACTTTCAAATCGTTCTGTAGTATTCCCAGAAATCGTAGAAGACGAAACGAGTCTTCAAGCCCCAAAGTCATTCCCTGAATCAATTGAAAATGAAATCGCCAAATCTCAGAAATACAGGGAAAGGTTCGCTCTAATAGGATTAGAAAAGAAACTAAAAGAGTGGACCGAGACAGAGGGACTCCTACGATGGAACGGGATGCTCTACGTGCCCAAAAAACAAGACCTTAGGGAAAGGATTCTACGCGAACATCACGACGCGGTAACGGCCGGTCATCCGGGTGCTCAAAGAACCCGTGAATTCATTAAACAAAAGTACTGGTGGCCGAATATCACACGTGACGTCAAGAAATACGTATCGGGTTGCGAAACGTGCCAAAAGACAAAAGCTAGAAATCAAAAATTGGCCGCCCCGTTACATCCGAATCAAATTCCCGAAGGTCCTTGGAAAACAATTCTCTGTGGATTTAATCGGACCGTTACCCGAAGCTCAAGGTTTCGACGCGATTTTGGTGGTGGTGGATCGTTTCTCCAAAATGATAAAAGTAATCCCAACTCATACCACCGTCACTTCAGAAGGAATCGCACGACTCTTTCGGGACAATGTGTTCAAATCCCATGGAACGCCGCAGAAAGTAATCAGCGATCGAGGATCCAATTTCGTGTCGCATTTTATGCGAGACCTTTACACGTTGTTGAAAATCGAAGCTAACCCTAGCACGGCGTTTCATCCCCAAACGGACGGGCAAACCGAACGATTGAATAGAGAAATCGAACAATATCTCCGAATCTATACCAATCACCGACAAGACGACTGGCCGGAATGGCTAGCGTTAAGCAAGTTCACCTATAATAATAAGGTTAACAAATCCACAGGATATTCGCCCTTTATGTTGGTATATGGACAAGATCCAGAATGTTACGCTGGGCGCTAACAATTGAACAGCGAGGAGGCACTCTGGAGTGGCCTCGAGACTCGTGAAGCGTTTCTGAGCTGGGTCTCAGACTATGTCTTAGTGCGCACACTAAGAGTCTGGAAGTGATACTAATTGCTAGCAGGAAGCTGCGTAGAACTAGATACCGTACACGGTGGAAAGGCCGAGCCTTTATACTACTGAGGTCTGCACACAGACCATGTCCCTAATCGAGCCGCGAGAAGGGAAAGTACAAGTGGGGAAGAGATACTCTAGAACGTTCTGGAGTATGAAGGAAAGTGCATCCGTGCGCGGGAAGTGATGACTAAGCTAGAACGGTTGTTACCGTTCAACTGGGACTAGCAAGAGGCTAGGCGAATGTAAGAGTCCTAACGGTAGTGGAGAGAAAAAGTAGAGTACTACCGTAACATTACCCCCTTCCCATGGTGGAGACTCCGACTCCACAACTTGAATGGTCCCCTCACTGAGACTCCCCCTCATTGACATCGTAGTCGTAAGCGTCATCGGGATTGATGTCCGCCCAGACGTCGTCCCGAAAGGCACAGTTTGCGACGATGTGGCCAATGGCTCCGCAGAGGCCGCATGTTACGGTAGTACTTTATTTCTTTTCTCCACTACCGTTAGGACTCTTACATTCGCCTAGCCTCATGCTAGTTCCTGTTGAACGGTAACAACCGTTCTTAGCTTAGTCATCACTTCCCGCGCACGGACGCACTTTCTTTCATACTCCAGAACGTTCTAGAGTATCTCTTCCTCATTCGTACTTTTGCTCTCGCGACCCGATTAGGGAGCATGGTCTGTGCGCAGACCTCAGTAGTATAAAGCCTCTGTCTTTACACCCTGTAACGGTATCTAGTTCTACGCAGCTTCCTGCTAGCAATTAGTATCACTTCCAGACTCTTAGTGTGCGCACTAAGACATAGTCTGAGACCCAGCTCAGAAACGCTTTACGAGTCTCGAGGCCACTCCAGAGTGCCTCCTCGCTGTTCAATTGTTAGCGCCCAGCGTAACAAAAGAACTAGATCTTCACCTCGCTTCTGCTCTTCAGCAGTAAAGCCGCCCCACCCTCGCCCAACATTTCCATCCAACGTCCCAGACGCGTCGGTCGTTCTTTCCGCGTTCCCTCTCCCGAACCGGAACCCATCGTCGTCGACAACCCGTCGCCACCACACTCTCCCGCCCCGCCAAACCCTGAACCCCAGTTTTCCCCTTTGCCCCAACTAGACCCCGAACCCTCTTATCAACCCGAGGACCAGGGTCAAGGGCAGGAAAACGAACCGGAACCTAGCGACGACGGTTATCACAGCGACTGGCTCGACAGAACCCCCCACGTCTCCCCACACAACTCCCGCTCTCCCTCTCCACCGTATTTCCCGCCCGCAGACTCCTCTGACAACGAAGACAACGACGAGATGTCCGACAAAGGAAAGATCGTCCCCAAGGACTTCTCTGGACTCAATGAGGACGCTTCACGATGGCTCCTCGCCATGCGCACGTACTTCGCCGCCAATCAGACAGCATTCCCCGACGATGAGTCGAAAATCAATGCCCTCCTCATGAAAATGAGCGAAGGGAAAGGCAAAACGTTCTCCGAAGGCTGGATGGGCCTTCTCCTAGATGGAACCCCTACTCCACGACAAAGGGAGTTCACCACCGTCTGCGAGGACTTCCACCGAGTCTTCCATCCCTTCGACGTCGGAGAAAGTGCTCGCATCGACCTGGGAAACCTGAACCAGAACAGGGCCAACAAGAAAGATGGCTACGACACTTATGTCACGGAGTTCCAACTCCTCGCTGCCAAGTCCGGGATCATAGATGAGAAGGCGCTCATCGAGTGGTTCATTCGCGGTCTCGACCCCCGCCTCGCCGAATCCGTTCTCTCTTGCGAGAAACCTCCTACCACGCTTGCCGGATGGGCTGAGAAAACATCCGCATTCCACGCGCAACACAAGCGCATTGACGACCTCCGCGCCGGGAAGCGCTACATCCCCACCTTCTCCTCCTCCTCCAAGCCTTCGTCCAACAGAAGGGACCCCAACGCGATGGACGTCGACGCCGTCCGACTTACTCCTGTACAACGTGCGGAGTACATGAAGCAGAACAAATGCTTCATATGCCACCAAGTCGGATGTCGTTCGACCAACCACCCCCGCTCTCCACGCAACGGGCAGAGCTCTCGAGGACCGCCCTCTCGCCCCCCTCGCAACCCTCAGCGCACGCGCGCCGCCGTCGTCACGCAACCCGAGTCCAAGCCCTCCCCACTCGTCGACTACTTGTCCGAGTTAAAAGGTCGAGGCACGCAACAAGAAGATGTCTTGAACGTCCTCAAGGCATGCTTCAACGAAGATGAAGAAAAGCTGCCCGTCGCAGCAACCAAGGTGGCCGAAGAATGGCCAAAGGATTTTTAGAAAGGAGGGAAGTTTCGACGTCTTCGCCTCCTCTTGTAATCGCCCCTGTAGTTATATCAAACCCCAATGCGCAATCAATTCGAGTTCCAGTCTCTTTATTCGTGCACGAAGGGGGTCAAATCGTCGACACATTCGCCCTGGTGGACAGCGGCGCAAGCGGATGCTTCATAGATCGCGATCTAGTGAAGCGAAAGAAACTGCCGATGGAACGGCTACCCAAACCACTAAGTGCCCAAAACGTGGACGGGTCAAACAACCAAGGAGGAGTCATCCGATACAAAGTCAACATCTCCATCAGGATTGGAGAAACCGAGGAGGAACGGAGCTTCCTAGTCCTCAACATAGGAAAAGAAAACATGATCCTGGGATTGCCGTGGCTACGAGAAGCAAACCCGGTAATAGATTGGGCCACTGGCCACATCGATCTCCCAGATCAAATCAAGAAGCCCCGACACGACTCCCCTCGGGCAATCGCTCAACGGTACCTGGTACGGTACCTTGACTTGGACCCAGACTCCAAGATCGCCAAGCTCTGGAAGAAGCGAGTGGACGCTTCAGCACGGGACGCCTACCCTATCAGAAAGGCAACCATCGCGACTGAGATCGCCGCTCAAGCCGTCAAGGAGAAAGCAGTTCTCCCTACCCCGTTCACTGCCTTCGCGGACGTTTTTGACAAAAAGAACACCGAGGAACTTCCCCCGTCCCGATCATTCGACCACGCCATTGACCTTGACAAGGACTTCGTACCCAAAGTCGCTAAGGTCTACCCTCTGAATCCGAAAGAATCGGAGGCATGTAAGGCGTTCGTCGAAGAACACCTCAAGTCAGGGAAGATCACTCCTTCCAAGTCCCCTCAGGCAGCCCCCTTCTTCTTTGTCTCTAAGAAGGATGGCTCGTTACGCCCCTGTCAGGACTACAGGTACCTGAATTCGCATACCGTCAAAAACGCCTACCCTCTTCCCCTCATCTCCGACCTCGTCGATCGTCTCAAAGGGTCCAAAATCTTCACCAAGATGGACATTCGCTGGGGATATAACAATGTCCTCATCAAGCCAAATGACCGCTGGAAAGCGGCTTTCATCACTCCCCAAGGGTTGTTCGAACCCACCGTGATGTTCTTTGGCCTCTGCAACTCCCCAGCAACCTTCCAGGCCTTGATGGACCATATCTTCGGCGACCTCATGGCAGAAGGGTGGTTGATCATCTACATGGACGACCTCTTAATCCACTCCGCCACCTCTGAAGAACACGAGGCACGAACAATCCGCGTCCTGGAACGACTCCGCGAACATAAATTGTTCCTCAAACTGGAAAAATGCTCGTTCGACGCGGAAGAAGTGGAGTACCTCGGGATGATGGTCCGGGAAGGACAGGTCAAGATGGACCCCACAAAATTGAAAGCCATTCGCGAATGGAACCCACCAACCTCGGTGAAGGCAGTCAGGTCCTTCATCGGGTTTTGCAATTTCTACAGAAGATTTATTCAGGACTTCTCCCATATTGCGAAGCCACTACACGACCTGACCAAGAAGAACTCCCCCTGGGCCTGGACCCCGGCTTGTGAACAGGCGTTCCAAGCAATCAAGCAGTCGTTCTTACGACAACCCGTCCTCTCCATGCCCGACGTCACCAAACCGTTCGCCGTCATGACGGACGCCTCCCTTACTGCCACTGGGGCAGTTCTTATGCAAAAGGACGTCAATGGCGACCTCCATCCTTGCGCATACCTCTCCAAGACGCTCTCCCCGGCAGAGCGCAATTACGACATCTACGACCGCGAACTGCTCGCAGTCATTCATGCGTTAGAAGAATGGCGACACTACCTGCGCGGTACTGGTCACCAGGTGGAGATTCTCACCGATCACAAGAATCTCACGTATTTCCGCCAACCCAACAAGTTGTCCCGCCGACAGGCCCGTTGGCTAATGTTCCTGCAGGACTTCGACCTGCATTTCCATCACATCCCGGGTACACAGATGGGACCTGCTGACGCCCTGTCCCGCCGCGACGACGTTGACACTTCCGCCGACAACCAGGAAGTGACCCTCCTCCCCGAAACTCTCTTTGCTCGTAAAATCGACGTTGCCCTCGCTGAAAAGATCGCGGCCTCCACTCCCGGCGATCCCATGATTAAACGGTGTATGCAGGCACTTTACGAAGACTCCCCGCTCTTTCCCAAGATGAATGCTGGTGATTGGGATTTCGATGGAAAGGAGTTATACTTCCGGAAGAAACGTTATATCCCCGAGGCCGCACGCGTCGACCTCATCCGATCTCTACACGAAAGCCCCGCTGGTGGTCACGGTGGCATATTCCGCACCCAGAATCTGGTGCAACGGGATTATTGGTGGCCAGGCATGGCTAATTTGGTCCGCCGTTTCGTCTCGGGCTGCGCCGTATGTCAAGCGCACAAGGTTAATACTCACCCCACCGTGCCCCCTCTCACCCCTCTGGCCAGTGTGGCCTCTCGCCCTTTTGAACAGGTCTCGGTCGACCTCATCACCGGTCTCCCTCCATCTTTGGGATATGATTCAGTCATGGTCGTGGTAGACCATGGGCTTACGAAGGGGGTAATTTATTCCCCTTGCAACAAAGACATCGATGCGGCAGGAGTTGCCAAGTTGTTTTTCAAAACCGTCTTCCTCCGCTTCGGCCTACATTCCCGATGCATCTCGGACAGAGGTCCTCAATTCGCGTCTGCCTTTGCCAGAGAGCTTGCGAGACTCCTCGACTATGACCTCGCCCTCTCCTCCGCGTACCACCCACAGACTGACGGCGAGACCGAACGAGTCAACCAAGAATTGGAGACGTATCTCCGAATCTTCTGCGACGGTCATCCCGAACGTTGGGCAGAGCTCCTTCCCATGGCCGAGTTTTCCCATAACTCGATGACGCACTCCTCGACGAACGTGTCCCCGTTCTCCCTTATGGTTGGATACGAGCCAAGGTCTTATCCTCCAATCGGAAAGACTTTCCTCCCCGCCCTCGAGTCCAGACTCTCGGAACTCACGGGAGCCCGAACGGAGGCATTAGAAGCCCATGAGAAGGCACGACGACTGATGAAGGAACGGATCCAGTCCAAGTTCCGCCCGTGGAAGACTGGCGACAAGGTTTGGTTGGAAGGGCGCAACCTTCGACTCAGGTACCCGTCGAAGAAGCTCGCCCCTAGAAGAGAAGGTCCGTTTGAAATCGCACAGGTTGTCTCCCCTGTGGCGTACAGACTCCGATTACCGCCGACCTGGAAGATCCATGACGTCTTCCACGCGTCCCTCCTGACCCCTTATCGTGAAACTGCAGAACATGGTCCGAATTTCACAAACCCTCCTCCGGAAGAAATAGACGGAGATGAAGAATACGAGATCGATCGGATCTTATCGCACCGCGGCTCCAAGGGACGCCGCCAGTTCCTTGTGTCCTGGAAGGGATACTCCGCAGCTGAGAACACCTGGGAACCAAACGGGAACCTGGTCCATGCGCAGGCCTTGCTCAAGGCTTATAAGCTGCGCCACCCGAAGGATTTCCCATCCCCATCCTCTCAGTAAACAACGAAATGGCCATCCCACCCGCAGAAAACAACGCCCCGCTTCCAGCTCAACCCCCCGTCCGCTCTTCTCGCCTCCCAGTTTCTTCCCGCCGCGTCCTTTACGCCGCCGTCTTGGAAAACCCCGTCGCCACCTACGCCTTGGAGCAGCGTATGGACTTCACTGGGGACTATGTCCTCCGCACCCTCGCTAGTCTCTACCGCTCCTATGCCCTCGCCCGCACCGTCCACACCCGCCTATGCCCCGACAACCAACCCCCCGTATATGCCACCGCCCTAGAGACCTCCTTGATGGAGGCTAGGGGGTATACGTTGGACATCCTTCATGCGGAAGGATTCGGCTATGTCGTCGACCAACTCCTCCCCGGCATCCTCGCGCCCGTCTTGCGCCCCATCCTCGTCGCTCTCGCTCCTAGAGAGCGAGAATTTTATTTTCAGTCCAACGACAGGATTGGGTTTCTTCGCCCCACCGCTCGCGGCCCCAATCCCCCTCCTCGTCCTGCCGCGGAAGGATCTCCTCCGCCACTACCTATTCCAGCGCCATCCGCAAGAGATTCACCTGCGACCACTCTGGTAGCAGACTCGTCCAGGGAGACCACTGGAGAGTCCCTCGAGTCCTTTCGGACCGACGTCGACGAGCCCCAGGTCGCTCGTCGACACTCCCCCCTACCGCCTAGGACTGTGCGTCGCCAACCTCGCCAGACGCTTCTCCAGACTGGATCTATCCCGGGATCGGTCACCCTCACCGCCGCAGGACGAAGAATCGCCAATAGGGCCTTCCGCTCCATCACCCCCCAACCGTCCACTCGTCGTGGCACCCCCGCCATTCAACTTATCCCCCGTGTCACCTCCCCCGCCGCCGCCGCCACTGCTGGTGGCTCTAACTCCTCTTCGTACGGACCCCCACCCCCCTACCTCCCCGGTCGGGGTACTCGTGATTCCCCTATCGTCGTCGACGATAGATCTCCTAACCCCAGCCCGAGCGTTGCTCGACCTCGCCTCGTCCGCCCGCAGCTCTGCTTCGAGTGCGGGACCATCGGCCACTTCCGTAGGGAGTGCCCTAACTACACGTGCCCCTTCTGCCACCGGATCGCCCCTGGTCATATTCAGGAATTTTGCCCCGAACGCGTATGCGGCCTCTGCGGAGCCGTTGGCCATATCGTCGCAAATTGCACCTTTCGGGACGACGTCTGGGCAGATCTCAATGCCGATGACGCTTACGACTACGACGTCAACGAGGGGGAGTCTCAGTGAGGGGACCATTCAAGTTGTGGAGTCGGAGTCTCCACCATGGGAAGGGGGTAATGTTACGGTAGTACTTTATTTCTTTTCTCCACTACCGTTAGGACTCTTACATTCGCCTAGCCTTATGCTAGTTCCTGTTGAACGGTAACAACCGTTCTTAGCTTAGTCATCACTTCCCGCGCACGGACGCACTTTCTTTCATACTCCAGAACGTTCTAGAGTATCTCTTCCTCATTCGTACTTTTGCTCTCGCGACCCGGTTAGGGAGCATGGTCTGTGCGCAGACCTCAGTAGTATAAAGCACCTGTCTTTACACCCTGTAACGGTATCTAGTTCTACGCAGCTTCCTGCTAGCAATTAGTATCACTTCCAGACTCTTAGTGTGCGCACTAAGACATAGTCTGAGACCCAGCTCAGAAACGCTTTACGAGTCTTGAGGCCACTCCAGAGTGCCTCCTCGCTGTTCAATTGTTAGCGCCCAGCGTAACACCGCATACACGTTCAGGACAAAACTCCTGAATATGACCAGGGGCGATTCGGTGGCAGAAGGGGCATGTGTAGTTAATGCCGGGGACTGGGACTTCGATGGCAAAGAGCTGTATTTCCGTAAGAAACGCTACATCCCCGAGGCAGCACGAGTCGACCTCATCCGTTCCCTCCATGAAAGCCCTGCAGGCGGTCATGGTGGCATCTTTCACACCCAGAACCTGGTGCAACGGGATTATTGGTGGCCAGGTATGGCTAACCTCGTCCGCTGCTTCGTCTCTGGATGTGCCGTTTGCCAGGCGCATAAAGTTAATACCCATCCCACTGTCCCTCCTCTCACCCCTCTGGCCAGCGTGGCCTCTCGTCCTTTTGAGCAGGTCTCGGTTGACCTCATCACCGGTCTTCCTTCCTCTTTGGGTTATGATTCTGTCATGGTCGTGGTAGACCATGGGCTTACGAAGGGGGTAATTTATTCCCCTTGCAACAAGGACATCGATGCGGCAGGAGTCGCCAAATTATTTTTCAAAACCGTCTTCCTCCGCTTCGGACTACACTCTCGCTGCATCTCTGACCGTGGTCCTCAGTTCGCTTCTGCCTTTGCCAGAGAACTCGCAAGGCTCCTGGACTATGACCTCGCCCTCTCCTCCGCGTACCACCCACAGACCGATGGAGAAACAGAACGAGTCAATCAAGAACTGGAAACGTACCTCCGGATCTTCTGTGATGGTCACCCGGAACGATGGGCCGAACTCCTCCCCATGGCCGAGTTTTCCCACAATTCCATGACCCATTCATCGACCAACGTGACGCCCTTCTCCCTGATGGTCGGTTATGAGCCGAGGTCTTATCCTCCAATCGGAAAGACTTTCCTCCCCGCCCTCGAATCCAGACTCTCGGAACTCACGGGAGCCCGAACGGAGGCATTAGAAGCCCACGAGAAGGCACGGCGATTGATGAAGGAACGGATCTCGTCCAAGTTCCGTCCGTGGAAGACAGGGGATAAGGTTTGGCTCGAAGGGCGCAACCTTCGACTCAGGTACCCGTCCAAGAAACTCGCCCCAAGAAGGGAAGGACCGTTCGAGATCGCACAGGTTGTCTCCCCTGTGGCGTACAGACTCCGATTACCCCCGACCTGGAAGATTCATGACGTCTTCCACGCGTCACTCCTCACCCCTTATCGCGAGACCGTGGAGCATGGTCCTAATTTTACGAATCCCCCTCCGGAAGAGATAGACGGAGATGAAGAGTATGAGATCGATCGGATCTTATCGCACCGCGGCTCCAAGGGACGCCGCCAGTTCCTGGTTTCCTGGAAAGGGTACTCCGCAGCTGAGAACACCTGGGAGCCGAATGGGAACTTGGTCCATGCGCAAGCCCTTCTCAAGGCTTATAAACTGCGACACCCCAAGGACTTCCCTTCCCCATCTTCACAGTAAACAAACAAGATGGCCATTCCTCCTGCTGAAAACAATGCCCCGCTTCCGGCTCAACCCCCCGTCCGCTCTTCCCGTCTTCCAGTTTCCTCTCGCCGCGTCCTCTACGCCGCCGTTCTAGAAAACCCCGTCGCTACGTATGCTTTCGAGCAACGTATGGATTTCACTGGAGACTATGTACTCCGTACCCTCGCTTTGCTCTATTGCTCATACGCCCTCGCACGTACCGTCCACACCCGCCTCTGCCCCGACAACCAGCCGCCCGTATACGCCACCACCCTAGAGACCTCCTTGATGGAGGCTAGGGGGTACACCCTGGATATCCTTCACGCTGAAGGGTTCGGGTACGTCGTGGACCAACTCCTTCCAGGCATCCTCGCCCCCGTCCTACGCCCCATCCTCGTCGCTCTCGCTCCTAGGGAGAGAGAGTTTTACTTTCAGTCCAATGACAGGATTGGATTTCTTCGCCCCACTGCTCGCGGCCCCAATCCTCCTCCTCGTCCTGCCACGGAAGGATCTCCTCCGCCACTACCTATTCCAGCGCCATCCACTAGAGATTCACCTGCGACCACACTGGTAGCAGATTCGTCCAGGGAAACCACTGGAGAATCACTTGAGTCCTTTCGGACCGACGTCGACGAGCCCCAGGTCGCTCGTCGACACTCCCCTCTACCGCCTCGAACTGTGCGTCGCCAACCTCGCCAGACGCTTC
>JBBPSI010000317.1:0-24358 GCA_038093515.1 Butyriboletus loyo
GTTTACGTCCCTTGTAGGACGACTACCTCTTCTAAGGAGTTAGCAATTATATTTAGAGACAATGTTTGGTGTATTCATGGACTTCCTATTTCTATTGTTTCGGACCGAGGTCCACAATTTGTATCGGACTTTACCACGGAGCTTTGCAAGCTTCTCGGCATTTCCCAGAAAATCTCAACGGCATATCATCCTCAAACCGATGGTCAAACCGAAAGGATAAATAGGGAAATGGAACAATATTTACATACCTATGTGGCGAAAAAACAAGAAACATGGGCTGATTGGATCAAGATCGCTCAGTTTAATCATAATAACTCCCTCACCACCGCCACTGGTACCATTCCATTCTCTATCACTCATAATTATTATCCACAGGTCGGTTTCGAAAAGTCTTCCAACATGCTTGCCGGAGATTTCACACGTGCCGCTGGGAAATTGTTGCGAGGCAACGCGCAGTCGAATGCTAGCACGTAGTACCCTTTCACACGAGGTCCCACTACAGTTGCAGGTCTACACAAAGACCTGGCAAGATGGAATCAAGGAGCTTCAACTTAATCCTCAACTGTTGCCAGCGAATAGACAAGTGGTTAAAACTAGGGAATCCTAGTCTAACCACGAGCCCTTTTATATTGTACAAGGATGCGCACAGACCATGCTGTGCGTGTGAGGAATTACTATACATGGATAGACTAAGAAGAGAAGCGCAACGGTGATTAACCACACGAGGCGCGGGGATCAAAAAGAAGAGAAGTAAACGGAGATTAAATACATGTGTTGTGACGTCATAGAGTCTAGGCCTGGTCTAGGCCATGACATCATATGCTTAGTCAGCAAGAGATCACATGTAAGTTCCCACGATCACGTGTGCTATGTCACGTGACCTTTGAAGTTGAAACGACTAAGTCCGAATTGAAAGTGTACGAAGTGTACGAATAAAATGTTATGATTATAACAGAAATCACATGCCGAAGTAAAAGAAGTGTTAGAAGAAGCTAGAAAGCGCATGGTATTGCAGGCCGATAATAGACGATCGGATGCACCCGATTACAAAATTGGAGATAGAGTGTGGCTGTCTACGGAAAACTTGAAGTTACCGTACACCGCACGGAAACTCACACAGCGTTGGATTGGTCCATACAAGATCAAATCAATCAAACCCAATGCTGTAGAATTGCAGCTGCCGAGCAGCATGCGTATACATCCGGTAGTTAACATTTCACGTGTTAAACCTTATCGGGAAACCCTCCCAGGGCAACCGGTTTTACGTCCTGACCCAGTCAACGTCACGGACGAAGGATACGTGGAATTCGAAGTGGATTACATCGTCACTTCCCGGATGAAACGAAAGCAATTAGAGTATCTAGTGCATTGGAGAGGATACGACGAAACGGACCGCACATGGGAGCCCGTATCAAACTTGGGTAATTCACAAGACGTCATTCGTGATTACCACCAGGCCCACCCATCCGCCCCTCGTCCTCTTCGAGGCCTATCTCTATTGGAATTCTCTTCCTTATTTAAGGAATTTGGTCCGGAACACGGAACCTCTTATTCAGGAACTCGTCTGGAATACGAGTCCTAGGGGGGGGGAAGTGTTATAATCATAACATTTATTCGTACACTTTCACTTCAGACTTAGTCGTTTTCACTTTCAAAGGTCACGTGACATAGCGCACGTGATCGTGGGAACTTACATGTGATCTCTTGCTGACTAAGCATATGATGTCATGGCCTAGACCAGGCCTAGACTCTATGATGTCACGACACATGTATTTAATCTCCGTTTACTTCTCTTCTTTTGATCCCCGCGCCTCGTGTGGTTAATCACCGTTGCGCTTCTCTTCTTTAGTCTATCCATGTATAGTAATTCCTCACACGCACAGCATGGTCTGTGCGCATCCCTGTACAATATAAAAGGGCTCGTGGTTAGACTAGGATTCCCTAGCTTTAACCACTTGTCTTATTCGCTGGCAACAGTTGAGAGATTAAGATTTGAGCTATCCTCATTATACCTCGCCAGTACTTGTGTAGCACTGCAACAGTGTGGAACTTTGTGTGACTTGATAATTCCTTGTCTCGTACAGCACTCCAATAATGATTTGTAATTCTGGAGCAGATGGGGAGATGATTTGTTACAGTTTTACCCCTAAGCGTACCCCGCCACTCGTTTTCCCACGCTCACGCGTCCCCGCCCTGCCCTCGCCGACGCACGCCCGCCTCAGGCACGCTTTCCACTTCCTGCCGCTCTGCGAGTCTCTGTGACGCTGCACTGAGATAGCCCTGTCTTCTCGCCCCGTCGGGCCGGACCTTCAGCTGAGCTGTCGCGTCCCTCTTTTTTTGACCAATGACATTTGTTACATCACGACTAGCACGTGACTAGATTACGACGGTCAGTACCTTCGCGTCGAGACCCGTATCCAAGCCCTGTTCGCGCACCCTTCGCCCTGTGGGGCCTCGTGGACATCGTCGCTTCGCATTCAGCTCTTCCTATTCGCTGACGATGTCGCCATCTTACTCGGAGCATAGCTCCCTCGTTACCGGCACTTTGCCGCTTCTTTCTTTCGCCGCTATGACTCGGACGGACTCATAGCCCTTTGCCCTCGCTGCCACGCACAGCTCGGTCTGTGCACGATACCTAGCAGTATATATGCTCGTACTTAGAGTAGTACGATTTCTCTAGCTAATTCTACGCATTCATAAAGTGCCTAGCAATCTAGCTTATACCCCATTCTGCCGATAGAGCCGATAAGCTCAAGCTCGATCTCGTCTGGTCTTCGCCATACGACATCTCGCCGACACTTGCTCTGCAGAAGCCCGATAGCGTCGTCTACGCGAGTCGGCCATCTTCCCGATTAGGCTCGAGCCCCTATTCAAGTGCTCGCTGCTAGTTGTTTCGCACTCCAGCGTAACATGATTCTCAGACTATGTCTTAGTGCACACACTAAGAGTCTGGAGTGAAACTAATTGCTAGCAGAAGACTGCGTAGAACTAGATAAGTTACAAGTGTTCTAAGTCTGGGTTTATATACTATAGAGGTCTGCACACAGACCATGACCCAATTGGGTCGCATGAGTCATAGAGATGAAATACTCTAGAATGTTCTGGAGTATGAAAGAAATAATGTCTGAGCGCAGGAAGTGGTGACTAAGCTGAACAGCTGAGCTGTTCAAAAAACAATAGGCAAAGCCTAGGTGAAAATGGTAGTCCAAATGGTAGAGGGGAAAAAGAGTAGTCCACTACCATAACAGTCATAGGGCTAGACCCATGACATTACACAGGGTTAAGGGCTACAGTCTGGATAATTGTTACAGTTTTACCCCTAAGCGTACCCCGCCACTCGTTTTCCCATGCTCACGCGTCCCCGCCGCCCCCGCTGTCTTGCGATGCCGCCCATCGCCCGCTCCCTAGTCGCCTAGTGGACGTTATCCACTTCCCCGGTCATTCCGCAAGTCTCAGTGTCGCTACACTGAGATAGCCCCTGTCTTCTCGCCCCGTCGGGCCGGACCCACAGTTGAGCTGTCGCGTCCTTCATTTCTTGACCAATGACATTTGTTACATCACGTGACTAGCACGTGATTAGATTACGACGTGTCATTACCTTCGCGTCGAGACCCGTATCCAAGGGCTCTGCCGTTCGCGTCCCCTTTGCCCTGTGGGGCCAGCCTCATGGACATCGTCACTTCGCCTTCAGCACTTCTTATTCGCTGACGATGTCGCCATCTTACTCGGAGCTTCGCTCCCTCGTTACCGGCACTTTGCCGCTTCTTCATTCGCCGTTATGACTCGACACGACTCATAACCCTTTGCCCTTCGCTGCCACGCACAGCTCGGTCTGTGCACGATATGTATTAGTATATATACTCGTACTTAGACTAGTACGAGTTCTCTAGCTAATTCTACGCATCTACCAAGTGCCTAGCAATCTAGCTTATACCCCATCTGCCGATAGAGCCGATAAGCTTCAGCTCGATCTCGTCTGGTCGCCACCATATGACATCTCGCCGACACTTGCTCTGCAGAAGCCCGATAGCGTCGTCTACGCGAGTCGGCCATCTTCCCGATTAGGCTCGAGCCCCTATTCAAGTGCTCGCTGCTAGTTGTTTCGCACTCCAGCGTAACACTATCTATTAGTATATATATGTGTACTTAGAGTAGTACAAATTCTCTAGCTAATTCTACGCATCTACCAAGTGCCTAGCAATCTAGCATTATACCCATTCCTGCTGATAGAGCTGATAAGAGCCTGCTCGATCTCATCTGGTCACCACCACATGACATCTTGCCAACACTTGCTCTGCAGAAGCCCAATAGCGTCATCTACGCAAGTCGCATCTTCCCGATTAGGCTCGAGCCCCTATTCAAGCGCTCGCTGCTAGTTGTTTCACACACCAGCATAACAATAATGACACAGTGGTCTAGACAATGACATCATAGATAAGGAAGTGATGTCATACCCTGTACCCATAAGGCCACCCCTAAAGTAGCTTGTAAAGTATAAGTAGCTTTGCTAGTCGATTGTTGTACTTTATGTTATAATCATAACATTTATTCGTACATTTCAAACTTTGGACTTAGTCGTTTCATTCCAACTTCAACTTCAAAGGTCACATGACTTAGTGCACATGATTGTGGGAACTTACATGTGATCACTTGCTGACTAAGCATATGATGTCATGGCCTAGACCGGGCCTAGACTCTATGATGTCACAACACATGTATTTAATCTCTGTTTACTTCTCTTCCTTTTTTGATCACCGCGCCTCGTGTGGTTAATCACCATTGTGCTTCTCTTCTTTATGATCCCCGTTGACTCTGTAGTCTAGCCATGTATAGTAGTTCATCTCACGCACAGCATGGTCTGTGCGCATATCTGTATAATATATAAAGGCTCGTGGTTAGACTAGAATTCCCTAGTTTTTGTTACGGTAGTGGTATACTTTTTCCATCCACTACCACTTGGACTGCTTCATTTGCCTAGCCTTTCGCTAGTGCCCTTTGAGCGGTATGAACCGCTTTAGCTTAGTCATCATTTCTCGCGCACGGATGCGCTTTCTTTCGTACTCCAGAACTCTCTGGAATATTCCTTCCTCATTTGTAGTTTCCTTCTCGCGACTCGATTAGGAACTTGGTCTGTGCGCAGACCCCAGTAGTATAAAGACCCGGTCTTTACACCCTGTACATTATCTAGTTCTACGCAGCCTACTGCTAGCAATTAGTATCACTTCCAGACTCTTAGTGTGTGCACTAAGACATAGTCTGAGACTCTCCCAGAATCGTCTCTTGAGTCTCGAGGCCACTCCAGAGTGCCTCCTCGCTGTTCGATTGTTAGCACCCAGCGTAACAGTTTTAACCACTTGTCTATTTGCTGGTAACAGTTGAGGACTAAGCTGAAGCTCCTAGTTTATACTTGCCAGGTATTTGTGTATACCTGCAACTGTAGTGGACCTTGTGTGACAAAGTATTCATACTGGCATTCGACCGTGCGTTGCTAGCGTAACACTTTACTCTTAATTTGGGTTCTCTTTAGCCACTAGGCTTATTCCTACCATCTCAGCTCCCTAAGCTTTCAGTTAATCCACAAGACTCAATGTTAAGAGGATCTATTGGCACATCGGCATAGTGTTTGGTTTAGGTTCTAGCTAAGTTCCTAACAAAGAAGCAGGGCTCAACTTAGAGATATCACAGTAGTAATGAAAGAACTGAAAGATCTAAAGAAAAGTGATAAGCCATAAGGGCTGTCTTATATACAGTACAGGAGTGTTTGTACTTGTGTACTGTATAGTACCTATATAAGGTAAAGTAAGAATCACATGATGATATGTTAGAGATAAGAGATAAGACTAAGTATATTGTCCAATAGCATAAGTAGAGCTATATGTAATGTGACAAGTGTGACTGTGTCTAGACTATGATGTCATAGTGATGTCATATGGTTCTAGACCATGATGTCATAAAGACCAGTCTGGAAACATAGTGGCTGTAAGTGAAATACAGAAATAGAACACTACTGTTTCAATAGGATTAAAGTGGGGAGGCCATTCCCTAAGGTAACTAGTGATAGGGAGTGGTCATCTGTGATGTTAGCTTTAGAGTAATCTGCAGCATCAAGTCCATCATTGGTCAAGTACCACATCTTGTTATAATTGTATCTCTTATAACAAACTTTGCATTTGAACTTCATCATATTTCTCTTTCAAAGATCACATGACTCAGTGCACGTGATCATGGGATTATACATGTGATCATAAGCTGACTAAGCATATGATGTCATGGTCCAGACTGGCCTAGACTCTATGACATCATGCCTCATGTATTTAATCTCTGTTTGCTTCTCTTCTTTTTGATCGCTGTCAACTTCTATTTTATCTCCAACAACCCTGACTTCTTCTTGTATAGTAATTAATCTCACACACTGCTTGGTCTGTGCACATTCCCTTATAATATAAAAAGCCTGGTGGTTTGGGCTAGGATTCCCTAGCTTTAACCACTTGTCTATTTGCTGGCAACAGTTGAGAGATTAAGGTCTTGAGCTATCCTCATTTCATACCTTGCCAGTTCTTGTGTAGGACTGCAACAGTAGTGGAACCCTGTGTGCACTTGATAACTCTGTTGTCTCGTAACACATCTTGACAAATTGGTGGCTCTTTAGTTTCCATAATGTAGATTGGGTGGCCATGGCTGTTACAAGACAATGGGAGTTATCAAGTATCACACGGGGTTCCGCGACTGTTGCAGTTATACACAATAACTGGCGATGGTAATGAGGATAGCTCAGACCTTAATCTCTCAACTGTTGCCAGCAAATAAGACAAGTGGTTAAAGCTAGGGAATCCTAGCCCAAATCATGAGCCTTTATATATTACTTTCGGAATTGGTAAAGTCCGAGCGGGCGCACCGAGGGCAACGAAGGATGCAAGGGTTAAACCTATCAGTGGAAAGACTCACTGATAATATGAGAGTGAGAGTATCGCAAACAGAGTATAAGGAGCAAGGCTCAACTTAGAGATATCGCAGTAGTGATGATAGAACTGAAAGATCTAGAGAAAAGCGACAAGCCATAAGGGCTGTCTTATATACAGTACATGAGTGTTTGTACTTATGTTCTGTATAGTACCTTTATAAGGTATAGTATGAAATACATGACGATATGATAGAGATAAGAGATAAGACTAAGCATATCGTCCAATAGCATAATAAGAGCTATTTGTAATGTGATAAGCGTGACTAGGTCTAGACAATGATGTCATATAGACCAGTCTAGAAACGTAGTGGCTGTAAGTGAAATACAGAAATAGAACACTACCGTTTCAACAATTACAGGGGAACGCGCACAGACCAAGCAGTGCATGAGACTAACTACTATACATGTACATATGAGAAGAAGCCAGGGTCAACGGAGATTAAATAGAAGTCAACGGCAATCAAAAAGAAGAGAAGTAAACGGAGATTAAATACATGAGGCGTGATGTCATAGAGTCTGGGTCAGTCTGGACCATGATGTCATATGCTTAGTCAGCCTATGGTTACATGTATAATCCCACGATCACGTGTACTGAGTCACGTGACCTTTGAAAGAGAAATATGACAAAGTCCAAATGCAAAGTCTGTTATAAGAGATACAATTATAACAATGGCCACTGGTTCTGTGGGCACAGGTGCATCAGGGATAGGAGCATACTTGGTCTTATGTTTCTTCTGCTCCTTCTGTAGTGCTTGTGCTTGCTCGTCTTTTCTCTGTTGTTGAATCTGACCTGTATGTTCCTCTGCTTCTGCCTGAGAAATGCATGCCACTTGTCATTCCCTCTCCTCTGCTACTTGCTCCTTCTCCCTTTGGATGTGGTGCAAACTCCTCAGTGAAGCAATCACTAAGACTGCAGTGAATCCAGCATCCATGAGTTCTTGCTGTTCCTGTTGGAAATCCGGGCCAGCAAAATCTGGGAGGTTGTCTTCATTTGGATGGTCCATGACAAGAAATGATGCACCACCCCACTGACTCATGCACGGACTATATTCTAGGATGGCCTTATGCCTCAGCTAACCTAGAATGGCAATGTGCCTCGTTGAAGCCGCACCCGGTTAAAAATCAATCGATTTGGCGCTAGGATCCATCCTTCAGGCCCTCAGGCTACAAGATGGCTACGCAAGCAAGGTCAGTTTCCTCGCGCTCTCCGTGAAGAGAGGTCCTCATGACCTGGTACACTAGTCAAAATATCGAAAGCGTGTTTGCGATGTCGCAAAAGATCGGCCTCACAAGGGCCACCTTTCTTGCGTATATCCTTCCGCCTGTCGTGAGTCAGTACTTGATGGGAGTACTGGTTCAACTTGAGGGAACCCGCTTCTACCGCCTTGCGCTGCTGCCTGTCGTCGTGTGGCTTGCTTGGCGCGGTGCGTTCATCGACTTGTCGGGAGGCAACCTTAAACAGGCTCAGATGAACACCGTGCTCATAGTGGGTACACTGGTCCGGCCTCAGCGCTTGCCATTGACGCAGTTCCATTCCAGACTCATATGTGCATCATCTCAATGCGCTGTACAGTTTGGGCTGTTGCCCGTGAGCGTTTTCGCCGTCAAAGTCCATCGAAGAAACAGAACAAATCGGATTCGGAGAGCATCTATACAGCTTTCTGGAACGCCTGGGATTTAATGTTGAGCACGCGAGGCATCGGATGGAACTGGCCGCAAGGACTCATCATCCCCAAGCCCGCCTTTGAAACAGATTCTCGAATAATCTTCGTACTGTTGTCGGTAGCCCGATTTGCCTTTCACGCCTTGGCTTTCGACGCATGCCTTCAGACCATGCGCATCGTGTCTCCGGGAACGTTTGGTTCACTCGACGGTGGCTCTCTGTTTGACCACACCCTTCCGCCCCACCTAGAAATCTTGCGAGCTGTTTTCGTGTCCTTCTTGACGGTCTGGATGGCGTACTTTGCGATACAGTGGGGCTACCAATGTCTAGCAATCGTATGCATCACCCTGTTCCAGCAACTTCCCTCTCAATGGCCACCCCTTTTTGATGCTCCGTGGTTGTCGACTTCTTTGAGCGAATTTTGGGGCCGTCGATGGCATCAGATGTTACGTGAACTACTCGTGACGTTGGGTATTCGGCCGTTCGGTTTCCTGTTTGGCCGGTTTGGAGGCCTTTTTGGAGCCTTCCTCGTCTCTGGCATTTTTCACGACATCGAACTTCGATCCTTTGGGCGAGGTGGAAACTCGGTCGCCATCATCGGATTCTGGGTGATGAGCAGTGTCGGGGTTGTGTTGGAGCGGATGTGGAAAGCAGCGACGGGGAGACCGGTTGGCGGGGCTTGGGGCTGGATGTGGACGTTTGGATGGCTGGCACTCTGGGGTGTTCCGGTGGTGAATGAGTGGGCCAAGGCGGGGCGGCTTGGGGCGTTGGGTTTGCCGGGTGAGGTTGAGCCATCGCGTGCGCTGGTGGAGATGGTCTGGCGATGGTACAGTTGAAATCGTGTACCTTCTCCAGCGACTGTGAATAGAATGGACTCGTGTGTCTTGAAGTCGGACGCGTCCTGGACACCGATTCCAACGTTGCTCTATGTCACCACGTTCCTCACACATCAAGTCCTACTAAATCCATTCTGTCCGAATGGCAAACCCAACTTTTCTTCCGACCCTCCCCCAGTCCGACGTAGTCCAAGCGGCCCAGGTACTTGCACCAAAATCCGATTGCGAAACTGCTCTTGCCTGATCCCATCCAACTCTTCGTAGCTCATACAACAGGCCTATTCCCCTGCCAGCGCTGGCTCGTCAGACACCCAACGTCGCCTTCAACAGGAACTCTTCGACATCCAAAAACGATACGAGGCTTGGGGCTTGGTCATCCCGTTTTTGAATCACGACGACGTCAATGTCCAGTTCTTTGGTGCACATACTGTCCAGGTCAAGATCGCCAGGGATTGGTACGCCACTTGACCAATGCCCATGCACGCCCAGTTCTTCGGTTGACACACAGCCTAGGGATACCTTTCCGGTGGACAACGCTACTTCCCTACGCGACTTGGTGCTCCAACTCACATCCCATTCGATCGTGTCGGGTAAGAGCAAAATCATCCTTCGGAAACTATTCGTTGCGGTAAACATGACCAACTTTCGACGGTGCTCATCTCTCTGATGAACGCTGTTAGATTACGTCGTTGGCGTTGAAAATTGCCCCGGGTTCTCCGTCAATATGGCCGGACTGGATAGTGTCGACCGTCGAGTTTTTGTCTAGCCGCGGAACCCCTACGGAGATTTTGCTTGATTTCCTATCCATCGTTGCAGAGGAAGTCGAGACAGCTGATTTGATTGGCTCGAGCAAGTAAGCGTCTCGCCAGTTCTTCCTTTCTCCATGTATCCCAGACCGATGTCCGAGACAGGATGCAGATGCAACAGACTCTCCTCGACGCGGCCCCACTCGTCGTACGAGCCGTAGTCGCGATAATAACTCAACCCCGAAGTCAAATGCGCGCCCGGGAGTTGGATTCTGCGCTCAAATGTCTACAAGCATGGATGTCTGTACTTCGTGGAAAGTACGTATCGCGTCATGGGAACCCCGTTGACTGATGAGTGAGATTCGTGACAGCGATATCACTCCGCTGATCCCAATGTTAATCTCACTACTGACCCCTCCGCCCCCGGAGACTGATATTGACCACGAAATTTTCTCTCCGGCTTCGGATGCGCTGCAGGAAATCATGACGCGTTCATCGTTGGCTGGTGGTGCGGGCGTCATGTCGCTCACGCTTCCGCTGCTTGTTTGGGTTGACACATGGGGTCCCCAAATTCTCCAATCCGCTACATCGTGTGCGTTGCTCGTCTTCCTTGATATCATATAGGACATCTTAGGTATCAAATCGCAGCCGGAGAAGCCTCGGAGCTCTCTCATTCTCTGTGCAAGCTCATTGTAACCCTTGGCGACCACTCGAATACATACTTTGCCACCAATATCACCTCACAACAGCTGGTAGCAGGTTCTCCGCATACACGATCGCAGCTCATACAAAGTTTCCTTCGATTGTTACTCGGTTACACAGGTTTACCTGGTTACTTTGGTGTAGACGAAGAGGAAAGTGAGATGACGCTTGGGTTTTGGTATCTCTTCCAGGAATCGCTTTGGAGTGTGGAGTATGATGAAGGGGATGATGAGGCGGGTAGCGTGCCACCCGCGGATGTGGAAGAAAGCAATAGGCTGGCGTTAGTGAATGCTGTGTATGTTGAGCTTGTGAAGATCTTGCGCAGCAAGGTTGCATGGCCGCCTCCGAGTATATTGAGTGGGTGGCCAAAAGGTGGGTTCTTTGAGATTAGGATGCAAGACCTATGCTAACGCCGGTTTGATCTGGGATAGATCAGGTGGACAAGTTTCAGGTGTCAGTGGTATTTTTCCCCTTTCGGAAAAGGCTCGCTCATGAATCTTAGTTATCGGAGGGATGTAGGCGATACGCTCATCAACGCGTATGTGTACGGTATTGACGCTGTCGACAAAGTTAACAGTTCCCAGATACTATATCCTCCGCAATGACATGATGGGCTATTACTTGAATGATATCCAAGAACGTCTCGCAAACAGACCTGACTCTAGTGGATGGGAGGTAGGAGGTTTCTTCACTGATGTCTCATTCAACTGAGAGAAATCCATTCATTATTTTCTTAGGAAATAGAAGCCACCTTACATTGTATCATGTCTGTTCAGGAGGCAGTCCCTCTAGAGGACAATCAATTCATTGCTCGATTGTTTGGACCGGATGTACTTGGACGCCTACCAACCACCGGTCAAGACAGGATACGACGAACTGCGCTTAGCCTCGCTGGTGAGTCACGTTTCGAGTTTGTGTCATGAAACGGGACTGATGAAGTACGTATTCCGTGTAAAGGTACGTATGCATCATGGTTCACTACGCAGTCTATCACAAGCACACCTACATCATCGTCCTCTCTTCTCATGAACGCAATTTCGTACGTCGTTGCTGCTTTACCCGAGCTGTCGCTCTGTCTGCCGGCTGCGAATGCGCTGCGAGATCTCTGTGATGCCAATCGAGCTGCCCTAGCACCGCACATAGGGGCATTTGCAGAGTTACACGCTGGGTTGACTGGCATTCCTGTGAGTGATGCTGTGGTCCCATCGTGTCCATCCTTTCAGCGTTCGCATTTCAGGACACGGAGAAAAGCAAGGTTTTGCAGTCAATAGCGAGCGTCATCCAGGCGTTGCCACCTGAAGAAGAGATCCCACCCGTGCTCGCCATCGTGTGCACTGTTGTTGAGAAGCTTGAACAAGCCTTACAGTCCTCATCGCGGGTATGTATTCAGGACGCTTTCGTTCGTGACACTCTTGAAGGTTACCTTATTCCGTGCTAGCTTCCCGAAGAAACGCGAACTGTGGCAATCGTTCAACTCCAAACACTGTCGGGAGTAGCAAAAGGGCTTACTCGCACCGCAGATTCGTTGCTCATCATCGATGAGACGCCTGCAGAACGGGCAGAAGCGGAGCGTTTGCGGCGGGCTCGTGACGATTACAGGATGGTGAAACTCCGAGAAAATTTATTCGCAGC
This sequence comes from Butyriboletus loyo, assembly GCA_038093515.1. Lineage (NCBI taxonomy): Eukaryota > Fungi > Basidiomycota > Agaricomycetes > Boletales > Boletaceae > Butyriboletus > Butyriboletus loyo. The sequence continues at coordinate 12,541 of JBBPSI010000317.1, forward strand.
GGTGAGAAGTGCGTTCGAACTGTGGTCGACAGATGCGAGTGTGTCCGACGTGAGTCTTTGTTTGTGAGATATGAATAGAAGTAGGTTGACGATGCACAACATGCAGGCGCTCAGCGAGTTCCTGCGCTCTATTACTTCCTTGCCCAGTGACATCACATTGTTATCTCTGCCGCCGGGTCCACTGTTGGGGCTGATCTGTATTGCATCTCAAAGGCAGCTCACGGCAGTGTGGTTAACGCTAGCGAACATGCTCATTATTCAATTGGACCCGCCCATCATGTTCACGAATTCGACGTTGAAAATACCACCGAATGTCGAGGGAATGGCAGTGGTGTCTAATGCGCTACCTGTTCTGCTGCAGACATCGCTGTCGATGCTCAGCCAACCGGGAGCCATGGAATCTGTGAGAAAACTCTGACACAAATAGCGGGGATTGGAACTGACGCGATTCCAGAACCCTGATATCGTACAGGCATTCTTTGGCTGCTTGGATAGTGTGAGTTTATATTTGGTCGGGCTTTGCCGCTGTGTATTAAAGACGGATAGGTGGCAAAACACTTTGTGGCAGTATTCTACAGTCTACCGTCCGGTGCCCTCGATGCATTGATGCAATGTGCGATCAGGTCATTATCGCTCCAAGAACGTTATTCTCTAGTTGCGACATGCACGTTCCTGGTAGGTCGGAGATGTTGCCGCCTCGGGCATAATGAGCTCAGTGGTACCCTCGTTAGGAAACGCTCATTCGGCGTACTGCGGCAAGCGATGACCTCGGAGAAGCCGGCACGATCCTCTTTCAGATGCATGGTCGCGCGATCCTTCGGGCGGTTCTAACCGGGTTCGCGGGTGTGGCCCCGAGGTCTGCGACTCAGAACCTGATCGAGCTGTTGTCCATGATTGCGTCGAAATACCCGTCCGAAACGAGGGAATGGATGAATGAGATACTATTTACTGTATGTGTTGATGTGTCCGCTTCAGGGATGTTGTGCTTACCGGGGCGTATTGTTCCAGGAGGATTTCGTGCCATCCAAGGCCACTCCGGAGGCTAAGCGAGCATTTGTCAAGGCTGTGGTTGGGTAGGTGCACCACTAGATCCGACCCGCGATGCCGTACTGAGGCATTACTAGGTCGAGGTCGCCAAGAAGGACGAGGGAGGCCGCACAGCAATTTACGCTCCTCGCAAGAGGACTGGAAGGCACGAGCTTCGGATACGCATCGGTCAGTATGTGACATGTTCCTGGCGCGCAGTATGCGCCAGTGGCGTTCGATGTCGGCGTACGTCGGACACGTTTGCAGCAGGTGTACTTAGACGGTCGGACTTGTCGGTCTGTGCTCACTTTTTGCGTGTGTCCCCGTTGGTAAGAAACGAGCGCGGCGGCCATGAATTGAGAATGAGACATAATGGCTAGTGATATGTTATTGACACTGTGTGTGAACACTCCAGCACCAAGCTTGTTCGACGTGGCAGCAAGGCGATCGGCAACAGGGCGGCCGAGTGTTGACCTTGTGGATGCCGAGTTCGGCGCGTGCACCAGAAGAAGCGGAGATAATATTCATAAATAAACAACTGTGATTGGCTGGAGCGACAAGTTCAATCACAAGGGTTATCCAATGCCATAAAACGGACCCGCCGGGCGGAAATAGCCGGAAGTAGCTCTTTTTCTCTTCGAAACACTGGCCTAACTGTTCATCTCCTTCCGTGTCGTCGTCGACGCTTTTCCCGACGATGCTCACTATCACTCCAAGAGCCCGTAATGCCCTGCGCTCAGTGCGCCTCTTCGCTGCTGGGATGGCCACCGTCGCCCCACGTATTGGCGACACCAAGGTTTCCATGTCGCTCCTGGAAAAGGGCGCGTACATCAACTATCAGCGTATCGAGGACAACCTCGCCATCGTCCGCAAAAGGTGCTCGGACCCTGTATCATGTAGTGAACGTCCCGCTGATGAGTCTCTTGGTACTTTAGGTTGCGCCGCCCATTGACATTGTCGGAGAAGATCGTCTATGGTCATTTGGACGATCCTCACAACCAGGATCTCGTCCGGGGTGTGAGCTACCTCAAGCTTCGTCCCGATGTATGTCTACCGCTTTTCACCCGTGTTCGTTGGCTCATGGACGTCTGTAGCGCGTGGCTTGCCAGGATGCGACCGCCCAAGTGCGCCACTTGTATGCGTTTCCGGTCCGATATGCGCTTACATAATGTAGATGGCACTCTTGCAATTCATGTCGGCGGGTATGGACACTGCTGCTGTCCCCACGACCGTCCACTGCGACCACTTGATTGAGGCGCAAGTCGGTGGTGTCAAGGATTTGGCGCGTGCTATCGACATTAACAAGGAAGTGTATGACTTCTTGGCAACGGCGACCGCCAAGGTGGGTTGTTTCATTTCTCTGTATGAAGATACCGTTCAGTTGAGATGCGCATCGTGCAGTATGGTCTCGGCTTTTGGAAACCCGGTTCTGGTATCATTCACCAGATCATATTGGAGAACTATGCGTTCCCTGGTGGGCTTATGATTGGTACCGACTCGCACACCCCCAATGCGGGTGGTCTCGGAATGGTTGCTTGTGGTGTTGGTGGTGCTGATGCCGTCGATGTGATGGCTGATATTCCTTGGGAGCTCAAGTGTCCCAAGGTTATCGGTGTCAACTTGACTGGCAAGATTGGCGGTTGGACGACTCCCAAAGGTTGGATTGTTCGACTGGTCTTCGCATTTTGTGTTGCTTACAGCTGTCGCGTTTCAGATGTCATCCTCAAGGTTGCTGGTATCCTCACTGTCAAGGGTGGAACTGGTGCCATCGTCGAGTACCGTGGTTCTGGTGTCGAGTCGCTCTCTTGCACGGGTATGGCTACTATCTGTAACATGGGTGCTGAGATCGGTGCTACTACCTCGCTCTTCCCCTTCAACAACCGCATGGTCGACTACTTGAACGCAACCAAGCGTTCAGAAATTGCCCAATATGCTCAGCGCTTCTCGCACAACCTCAAGGCTGATGAGGGCGCCGAGTACGACCAGGTCATCGAGATTGTACGTGTTCATTTTCAACGTCTAGTGTGCGTTCTGACCATCCTGGAATAGAACTTGTCCGAGCTCGAGCCCCACATCAACGGTCCCTTCACTCCCGATCTCGCTACCCCTCTCTCCAAGTTCGCCGAGGAGGTCAGGAAGAACAACTGGCCCCAGGAACTCAAGGTCGCTCTCATTGGCTCTTGCACCAATTCGTCGTACGAAGACATGTCCCGCTCCGCTTCCATTGCCAAGGAAGCTTCTGCGCACGGTCTCAATGTCAAGAGCAAGTTCACGATCACTCCTGGTTCTGAACAAATCCGCGCTACTATTGAGCGTGACGGTCAAATGGGTGCTTTCGAGGGCGCCGGTGGTCTCGTCCTTGCAAATGCTTGTGGTCCTTGCATTGGTCAATGGGACAGGCAGGATGTCAAGAAGGGAGAGGTTAACTCGAGTGAGTCGCCTCCCTTGATTATTTGAGAACGCTTCTAACTCAGCCAAGTCATCACCTCTTACAACCGTAACTTCACTGGTCGCAACGATGCTAACCCCGCTACACATGCTTTCGTCGCCTCTCCTGACGTCGTGACCGCCATGGCCTTTGCTGGTGACCTCACCTTCAACCCTGTCACCGATACCCTTATCGGCACCGATGGCAAGCCCTTCAAGTTCTCGGACCCCTCTGGCAATGAGCTTCCTCCCCGAGGATACGATCCTGGTCAGGATACCTTCCAACCACCCCCTGTAGACCGTGCTGCTGTTGCTGTCGCTGTCAACCCCACGAGTGACCGTCTCCAACTTCTTCAGCCTTTCCGGGCTTGGGATGGAAAGACCCCCACTGATCTCCCCGTCTTGATCAAGGTGAAGGGCAAGTGCAGTAAGTGAACAATTCTTGTTCAAGATTCGCATATGTTGATTGTGCTTGGCAGCAACGGACCACATCAGTGCTGGTGGACCCTGGCTCAAGTACCGCGGACATCTCCAGAACATCTCCCGTGAGTTACGGCGTCGGTCTTGCCGGAATTTCATTCTCACCTTATCATAGAGAACTGCTTGATCGGTGCCATTAACGCTGAGAACGGTGAGGCCAACAAGGTCAAGAACTTTGTGACTGGTGGATACGACGGTGTCCCCCAAACTGCTGCCTACTACCGCGACCACGGCATCAAGTGGGTTGCCATTGGTGACCACAACTATGGTGAAGGTTCCTCTCGTGAACACGCTGCCCTCGAACCTCGTTACCTCGGTGGTCTTGCGATCATTGTCCGCTCCTTTGCTCGTATCCATGAGACCAACTTGAAGAAGCAGGGTATGCTCGCCCTGACGTTCGCCAATCCCGAGGACTATGACAAGGTTCAACCCCACGACAAGGTGGACGTTCTCGGTCTCGAGTCGTTTGCTCCCGGCAAGAACTTGACCCTCGTCGCTAAGCACGTCGATGGTACCAAGGACGTCAGTAGTCGAAATGGCATACCGTGGGCTCGATATTGACGTCTTGTCGTTTAGGATATTCCTCTTGCGCACTCGTTCAACGAGGGCCAGATTGAATGGTTCAAGGCTGGATCCGCACTTAACTTGGTCCGTCTTGGTTATTACGCTCCCGTGGTCGATCGCTGATATCACTGCTTGACTCAGATGGCCGCCAAGGCGAAACAGTAGATGACGCGATCCCGTGATCGCCTCCCACACGCTCTCTAACCGCTCTCTGACAGGTACATATTCTCTCTATTTGGCGGGTCCGGACCTCGCTCCGAGGTGGGCTCGTGTCGTATAACGCATCTGTATCTCTTCTTTTTTCTTCCTCCTGACGGAGGTCCATTTTTTGACCATTTCTGCACGCTGGCCATGATTGTCTTATACAGCCATGTAATATCACTTTGGACCACGATTTTTCAATAAAAGTATCGCTATAACGTGGTATATAAAGCACCAAGTATGAGCTAGGTGGGAGAGGTAATATCGTCATGCAAAAATGGAAGAGCGGGATCTAGATGCAAAGTCGAGGTATGGGTCGTCCGCCACGGTTCGAGGTCCGACTTTCCCCCCTGGATGGGACACGACGTTCAGTTATGTGTGTGTGAGAGAGATGGGGACGCACACCATGCACGTGTCCATGCCCACCGTCTTCCGAAGCGGTGGAGAGGTCCGAGGGACGTGCGAATCGGAGGGAGACAGCGGGAAGCTCGATAGCCGTGCTTGTTGGGCCGGCGTCGTCGTACGCGCGCGACGTGGCTTTTCGAATATTGAGTCTGTTTTTTTTGGTTTTTTTTTTCGGTGTGAGAGTCATTCGGTCGTTGGAATCCACTCACGATGCGAGGAGCGAGTTGACATAGACTGGGGGGGGTTGGAAAGAGATGTTCGATGAGTCGAGGGAGGGGGGGGAGGGGGGGGTGAGAGACGTACGTCGTACTTGGATGAGGATGGCACTCAAAAAGGCGAGGGTCTGTGGTTGTGTCAATGTCTGTCAAATAAAGGGGGTCGGGCGTCGCGTGTATCTCAGGACTCGGAAGTATGTGGGGGAAAAAAAAGGGGGGAGGGGGGGACGTACGAGTATGAGTGCGATCACGTCCACGAGCCTGTTGGGTACAGATGAGCGTCAACCCCCCGGTGCACACCACCGATCGAAAAAGAACGAGAACGAGAAAGGGGGAGAAAAGTACGCACGACGTCAACGCGCCAGTGGCGACAGAAAAGATGAGGAGGCGATTCAAGAGGACGTTTATTCGACGCGGTTCGCCAGGCGGGATTTCGTGCGCCCAGGACTTGAATTTGTTGAGTTGGTAGGCCATCGCGCAGGCCGAGAAGGTGTCTCCGACGATGAAGAGCATGTTTCCGACGATGATGAGCGATCTGTAGCTGTTCAGATAGCTATTCCATGTCGGTTTCATGACGCTGTTGCGTTTGCAAGGATGAGATGATGGAAAGCTCGTGCACGAGAGAACAGTCGGTTGTACCTGAGGACACTAACAGCTATACTGATGACTGGGGAGAGCCGGGGGTTAGTATAACGAGAAGACTGAACGTTTCTGTTGTACTTGCCTGTTCGTGATATAGAGATTGTGAACTGTTGATGGTTCATGTTCAGGTTATGGCGATGCAAATGGAGTCAAGGCAACGGACCATGAAGACGATGATCCACCTCTTCTTTGTGACTGGAGAGACGCAATGAGAGCCCGTAGAGATGACACATGAATAGTTGGACCGACATAACCATATCCGCCAGGTAAAGTACCTGTAAGAAACCAGGGTAAATACGACCCACATCAAAGGGACCGAAATTGGACTCGCATGTAAACATAGAAATCGATGACGAGCTTCGAGTAGGTCAGCTCTCGGCGATGTCAGATCGATGGATGGTGCTCACCCCGACGATATAAATCGACTTGGCCGAATGATCCACATCATCGAATCTTCTTCAAGGACACGATCAAAAACTTACCGCGGATAGCCTTTATGAAAGTTGGAGTCAAACACCACACAAAAGTCAAGCCAAGAAACGAACCAAGTCGCTGACACTAACGCTGACACGTTGGCATATTGTACGACCAGGTAGTTGTCCATGATCACCATGGTCATTACAGCATGAATGGTGTCAAGGACACTGTAACGAGACGCCATGGGTAATCGATGACCTGTGTGAGAACAGAAAGTGCGCTCACACTAGCAATGCAACCTAGGGACGGGTCGAGGTCAGCAAGTGGTCCTGGATGCGTTCTGGTGGGTTGGCGGAATGACGTACCGTCATTTTGAGTCCCCAGGTGTCATGTTCGTAAGTCCGGAAGTAGAAAATAGCCTGGGTGCAAGTGACGCCGTATAAACTGTGACATCCCCGAACAAGGCGCTCTGTGAGACACGGGCTGCGCGTAGAGCAAGGAAGGGAAACTTGCACTAAACCGAGGAAGGTGCCGATGAGAGGTCCCCTAACGAGGGAAATCGCCACCATAGTCGCTGGAGACATTGCAGACCCTTGAGAAGCGTGGCGCGGTGTGAGGCAGGCCCTGCCAAGTCAGGGCATGTAGTACTGCGGAGGGTATCAGCAACTTACGATAATATGGGGAGACCGCACACGGGACACACGAACGAGGACGGGTTCATATACAACCGCCGGTTATTATTGGGACCTATTTTGGGCCCACCGGCGTTGATGGTAGTGACTGCTAAGTTAATCGTCACTTTGAAGGAATCACAAGTCCTGGTGAATCCAAGACCAAGGCAGAAATCCGAGATCCGCCAGATATCAACTCGTACGTACATTCAATTGGACAGGTCTATCTTACATTCGTGCAATATCACCAGGCTACTTTAAAGTAACCCCGAGGTCCCTCCCTCTTGTCTCGACTGCATGGAAGTAGTTCTTCCCTTGCGTCTGGGAGTGGCTTCCACCGAGGATCAACGACACTGGTTCTGCACTCGGCACGTACCGTCTGCAAAGGGCCGGACATGGTAAACTCACCGAAGGACGCCACTACCCACAGCCTCGAACAAGTTCCGATACCAACAGCCAGCGGATAGGCATTGTCAGATCGTACATGTAGGCTCATAGTTGCCTGTGATGAAATTGCTGTGACTGCCTCCAAGCACGAGCCGTGTTTCTCGCGATTAGAGATACCGGGCCTTCGATGGTCGCCAATGTCGAGGGTTTGGCGAGCTCGACACGTTTATCTGGTGTTCGAGTATCTGCGTGTTCAAGATCCTTCCAAGGCCGATCCGGTGGCTCGCGGTATGTACAGAATGTGGCCCTCCATGTGGAAACGTGGTACAATAACATTCGAACGCTAGCTGTCGCTTTCCTAGATTGCCATACAATGGTCTCAGCTGCGGGGGCGCCGAAGACTGCTCGCAAACTCTGGGCGCGGTACCAATGCGTTTTCAAACAAGGTCTTACTCTGAAGAGAATAGATGCCATTCACCGCGGTCAGGATCGCGCTTTCAAGGCTTTACGGTCACTTTGTTTATTCTTCGACAAGGACGGGACGCCAAAGCCCGCTGGGAACAGTCTACATCCTGCTGTCTGCAGTGACGGTTGGAGCAACCATCGCGGACAGTGTCTTGGACTCAGGAATTGAGACTATACGCCGAGCCCAATCTTTTGTCTGATGCAGTCGTTTACACTATGATGTCGAGACCATTGCCAGGCTTCCAATGGACCCATTGGCTCATGCACGATGATTGGTTTCTCATTTACGAGTGCTCTGTGGAGGGTCAGTAGAGTATTCGAATGTTACGGTGCGCAGCGACCGATCGCTAACTAGTTAAATGTTCAGTCTCTTGTTTTGTTTTCGAGACCGTACTGTCTTTCACAGACAGCGGGGTGATGGCGAGGCTTAAATCGGTGAAGTTTGGGGATGGGAAATGATTAGTCATCACGTGGCTGTGCAAAGTGTAGATTGAAGGATGTTGCTGAGTTGCGAAATTCCAAGCCGACAGGTCGAAAAGCAGGCTGAAAAAAATCGCAGAAAGATGCTGAGAAAGGGGCACCAAGATGTGAGACATTCCTTTTTAGGCATCCTCCAACGCAACACCCTCTCCTCGTCCCCACCTTCCAACCTCCCCTCCGTCGTCGTTTTCTCTCCCACAGCATGGCAGACGACGTTGAGATGTTGGACATGAATCACAAAACGCTCGAGGTTTCCTTAACATCTCCTGCTGACCTTCCGCTCACGTCGCACTCAAGCCACAACTCCGCAATCTCTGTTCGCAGCGACGTTATCGAGCTCAGCAGCCGCGACAACTCTCTCGGCCCTCCCTCCGGCAGCGACGGGCGCACACTTGTCGCCGACGTCAGCCACGATGTCAAACCCCCGCCTTCAAAGAAAATGAGACACTCGGCATCAGCCGCCGACTCAAAACCTACCTCAACTGCGGGCGCGGGACCGAAACCAAAGTCCTCGAAACAATCGCGACCGCGCTCTCATTCGCCAACACCACCTCCACCCGCGCCTCCGCAACCTCTTCAGACAATTCGGCTTGACATCACACTGGGTGGTCCTGCAAAGTACGAGGTTGATATCGCCGCCCTCGCCAAAGCCTCTGGTCAGCGATCCCCGACTCCACCGCCTCCTAAGCCAGACATCAGCGAGAGCGACGGCGAAGAGACGCACGATGACCAAGCAAAGCCCAAAAGAAAGAAGGTGCTGCTGTCCACGTCAACAGGTCCCATGTAGGGACGCTAATCATGCTTACAGAAGAAACCTACGACTTCCGAATACTACGACGTCACTGACCCGTTCATCGACGACTCCGAGTTGAACGTCGACAACCGAACTCACTTTGCTCAGACGAAACAACAAGGCTTCTACGTGTCCAGCGGCGAGGTTGCCCTCATGAAGGACGTGTCAGTCCGTCTCTCCGCCATAGTGGTCTACGCCACTCATAACCCCTATAGTAGTACGCCCAAGAAACCCAAGTCTAGGAAGCCTCCAGCAACTGAGCCTGGGCATAGCAAGCAGGAAGATGGCACCGAGGAACATCCTATCACTCTACTTGGCGATGAGAAAGTTGGGAAGAAGCGGAAGAATTACACTGTCATCGAGGAGAATGGCAAGAAGAGGAAAATGGTCGACCTGGTATGCTTCTCCATCAACTCGATTGTCTCACTCTCACAGCCACCCCCAGCGTGAATTCCACCCCGAGCTCCAAGCTGCCTTTGAAGAACTCAAGGTTGCCATTTCAAAGGGTTTGTGATGCGGCAACCATCATCGGCCTATAGCCACTAATCGGCTTACAGAATCTTGGGACCTCAAGGGGAAATTTCCACCTTCGGTCAAGCCAATTCTTGCTGATGTTGCATTGAAAGCTGTAAGGCTCGGAGAGTATGACGAAGACTTTTTTAGCCTCATGCCTGTCTTGTTCCCCTACAATCGGTTCACCATGACTGTTCGTCTCCCACTATTAGCCATCCGATGCAGAAGGACTGACCTGTCCATCAGAAACTCATCAAGAGGACAATTTTCCACGATCACCTCAAAATTTTGACGATCAGACAAGAAGAATTACTCGAACAACTTGCGACACTAACAACGGAAGGATTTCCTAAAGCTAGGGAAGAGTGGGAGAAAAGTGTCGTGGCATGGGGTGTGTCTTCTTTCTTCTGTCCTATAATATAGCACTGATGTCGGATTGTTTAGAGAAACGTCAAGAAAAAGCCAAAGCAGAATCAGAGGCTGGTACCGCTTCAACTCCAACCATGGGCGATGCACATCCGGAAGAAGGTGGTGCCGCCAGCGGGGCGGAAGGTGAGGTCGCTCCGGGAGCAATTAAACCCGACGGAACGAGAGACGCCCACCCTCCGGCCCAAAAGTATCGCTTGACGGAGGCGATGAAGTCGATAATATGGCAACTCGTAATGCTGAGCAACGAGTGCTGTCGGTTAGAGAACGAGAAAAAGTACGTCGCATCCTTTGGTTTGGCCGCGTTATTCATTCACAATCGTGTCCATAGCGAGTTGGAGGGTAATAATGCGCAAGTAAGCGAGCAAGGTTCACGGAAAGTGCTTTATCAGAAAGTGAGTGCAGAGCGTCTTGCGTTGCGTGCAAACTCAGCGCCCGCTGCTACAGATCGTTGTAGCCTTCCCGGCTGGTTGGCTCAATTCAGGTCAGATATCGAGAGAAGGTATGCAAGCTTCTATTTGTGGGTTCCGTCCGTTTGACGCAGTTTCTTCCCTTTGATAGTGAGTGCGATGAAAAAGAAACACGAGAAGGAAGCCATGGTGGAACAAGAGAGTTGATTGTCATTCAAACACGAGATTGCTAGTGTTATCCCCCGATCGTTTCCCCGAAACGCCATTCACGATTGTCTCCTAACATTATTGGCACATTTCTTCTGCCTGTTCGTTTTCGCTTCTTCACGTCCTGCATCAATAGTACGTTTTCCGCATCGCTGTTTGCGACCATCACGAGTATATTATCACCCATTTATTATTCTTTACACACTAGGTTCTCTTATTGTGCTTCTTTTGTTCATCCTGCGTTATCAATCTCTGTTCGTCCTCGTGTCGTCATGGGCGGTCGACCACCTAGCTCGTCGCACACCACTTCCAGTGCGACTATCACACGTCGTGATGATATCTAGTATGCATATTTATGAAGAAGAGTTTCTGACCACGAATTGAAGACGCAGTTGGGATTCGATTGACAAGTCGGTCCGAGTTACATAAGACGGCTCGATACGCTGGCTTCGTTCGCGGGCAAGGCGGGGCAGGACGCAAATGCGTATTGGTCGTGATGGTAGCGAGTATGATATTATAGATGGACGTGAATGTCGATTTAGACGGGCGTGGTCGTTGGGAGACGCGCCTGTGTTGGATAAATCAGCGAATTGATGAGATCGTGTCAGTGCGGGGACGGGGGCGGGGGCGAGTGCGAGTGCGGCGTTACGGTAACGGTGGACGTGTATCGTATATACGGTATACGGGGTGCTTGGAATAAAGGACTTGGACTCGGACTCGGACTCGGGCTCGGGGTATTCAAACACCCAACGTCGAGGCAAACTCGGGCTCGAGGGAGAAAGCGGAAATATAGGCGTATATGCGTGTAAGTATCAGTATAGGTCCGTGCAAGTTCGCCACTGACTCGGAGGGGATGTATGATGTGCTTGTCAAGACATGCGAGCGATTCAAATTTAAATCCGCCGGAGACTTGCATGAGTTCCCATCATGAGAGTCACCATCGTCATCGTCATCGTCGTGGTAGCGGAGTCGTGTTCGCGTTCTGCCCCGAGTTGTTCGTGGTTATGGTCCGGGGGTGTCGAGATGTACGGTGGGTGTGAAGAGGTTGGGGTTCTGTCCAGGGTGGACGAGGGAACTTGCGGAAGGACA